>PVIY010022166.1:0-41243 GCA_004026745.1 Myrmecophaga tridactyla | reverse complement strand
TATTTAATGCATAAGAATAACCTCCAGGATTACCTCTTGACTCTGTTTGGAATCTCTCAGCCATTGACACTTTATTTTGTCTCATTTCACTCTTCCCCCTTTTGGTTGAGAAGGTTTTCTCAATCCCTTGATGCTGAGTCTCAGCTCATTCTAGGGGTTTTCTCAATCCCATGATGCTGAGTGTCAGCTCATTCTGGGATTTCTGTCCCACATTGCCAGGAAGGCCCACACCCCTGGGAGTCATGTCCCACGTAGGCAGGGGGAGGGTGGTGAGATTGCTTGTTGTGTTGGCTGGAGAGAGAGGCCACATCTGAGCAACAAAAGAGGTTCTCTTGGGGGTGACTCTTAGGCCTAATTTTAAGTAGGCTTGACCTGTCCTTTGTGGGGTTAAGTTTCATATATGAACAAACCCCAAGATTGGGGGCTCAGCCTATAGCTTTGGTTGTCTGCCCTGCTTGTGAGAATATCAAGAATTCAACTTGGGGAAGTTGAATTTTCCCCCTTTCTCACCATTCCCTGAAGGAGACTTTGCAAATAGTTTTTTATTCACTGTTGAAATCACTCTGGGATTTATTGGGGCATCACTCTGGACAAACCCACAAAATCTCATGTCCTACTCAAGGTTCCATGTACTTATGGTGTTCAATTAAGCTGTCTACATAAGTTATATTAGGAAATGCACTAGTCAAAATATAAATTTTGTACCAAATAAACATTTTTTTGCTTTAGTCAGACAAATATTTAATGTCATATTTGAAGGTAAAAGAACTTGGAAAAGGCCAATTTTGCTGTCTGAAGAGAGAGAGAGTAGGAAGGATGGGATGCTAGGATGGTAGAAAGGGAAGAACATGGAGCAGGGGTGTGAAGCCTGAGACTCCTATTTCATGTAAGGGCCTAGAGATGTGAAAGGAAAGATTTCTGTTCAGAAGAATGTTCAAATATTCGAAAACAAGGTTGATTCTAAATAATTGAAAAGAAATTCAATGCTTGGATAGAAAAAATAAGAACTCCCTGTCCCTTAGAATCTCCCAAATAAGTTGAATATTTTTAGAAGCACCTTCCTGATGGTGCATAGCAATTTAGATGTTCACAATCAGAACTAGCATGATGCATCTCATTTATAAGTATTTTATTTTTTATTTGGAAGTTGATTATAATATTACCATGGATTGATACTGTACATTACAATTTTAGAGTGCCTTTTTATGCATTTCATCTTTAGTTCCTACTACAATGTGGAGACATGAGTAGGTCAGGTAATATTTCCATTTTGTATATGATTTAAATATCCTCTTACTTCCCCGCATGCACTCAGGAGGCCACACTGATATTAAAGATCAGCTGCAAATACCTGTGTTTCTATTTTAATGACCATGAGATCTCTTCCCTCCTCCGACATTCCCCAGGTTATGTTTGAGGTCTTCCAGGCTGAATCCTTACTAGGCTCCACGGTACCACACCTGTTGCTGAACACTCTGTTGGAATGTGGTTCCTGGTCACAACTGTCTTGCCCAAGTGGTACTGTGCCTTGAGCTCAGAATGCCCAAGTTGTACTTGCCACCTTGGTTTAGGAGAATGGGGTGGGGAATGGGAAAGAAGGATTGGACAGTGGGAGAATTAGCCTATATATGATTCCTTCTTCTTCTAAACTAATGTTTTTTAAGTACACAAACATGTATTTTCACAGTTAAAAAATAACAGTACTGCAAGTTGTGTCATACAAGAGTTTGTGCAAAAAGCTGGAAACAGCTACTCAATGTATGTTCATTGAGAGGTTCTAGGCATCTGCAGGGATTTAGGGAACTGCAGAAATTCTGTTTTGGTTCAAATGCTCCATTGGCTTCATGTATTCCCTTTATCTTCTTTGTAATTTCTGAAAGGAAACTTCTGGGGTTTAAACAAACTTGAAAGTCTCATGTTTTCATTAAGTGAATTATGGACAGATGGAGAAAGCCCTCCTTGTCCACTCTGAGACAGTGGGCAGATGGTTGGAGCCATAGGAGGCACCATGATGCCATTATTCTATACTGAGGTCATTAGAATATAAACCATATAAAGCTCATCATATCATGGCCCTATTTTGGTAGAATTTTACATTTAAAGAAACAAAGTGGCATTCAAAATAATTGAAAGGAAATTTAAATATTTTCCACTGTTTTTTTTTATCAAATAGCCAAAGGGGAAGCATAAAGAAAAGTTCTCAAATAAGTTTTCTCATCTCTCTCATTTACAGGATCTCCCATACACTGTACAGTTCTCTCCTTCCCATTCTAAGTTCTCAGAAAGCTTTTTCTTTAACCTAGGTCATATAGGCTCCACATATTCCTTCCCTTTTGTCTCTGGATCAGATTTTATTAAATAGATCAACTTGGCTTCAGGGACCTGCTTCAGTGTTCCTGTCCTCCAGGACTCCAAGTCTGTGTAGTGTAGGAGGAGCTGGGATTTTATCTAATAAACAGGCACCTGTTTTCTCTGAAGGGTGGTGTGTGTGAGTAGTGGGGATCCAGAAGATCACAAACATATAAATAACTCAATATCTTTTATTCCCGAACAATAAAAACCAAATCTCTAGATGTATTGTTGCATATATTGTATGAATGAACAATGTCATACTGGATACTTGTTAGTTAACTTACATATATATTTTAAAGTTTCAGAGAAATTACCCATACTTTTTTTTCCTTTTGCATGGGCAGGCTTACACATCTGTTTTTTCTATATTTCAAAAATAGAAAATTTGTTGAGAACACATATAAGAGGATATGTGAGCACTCTTGCAAAGACAGAGAGATGAGGAACATGAGAGGCAATAAGCAATGTGGAGCTATTTACGTTTATAGATTAGCTTTACTTACTCTCCCTCCCCCTTCTCTGTTTGGAGCTTTCTCCTTCCCTCCCTTCTTTCCAGGGCATGCCTGGTGGTAGATAGTTCTTTTGGGTGACTCCACCCTTTTCCATGGATGACTCAGGTGGGGGTCAGTTGGCTCCAGATGGGTCAGCTGCTGCTGAGGGTTTCCTTTAAGTGGGGACATGGACGGGCCTTCTTGACATTGATTAATTGTCCTTGTTCAAGGGCTTCACTCACCTCTCAGGTCCCTATTCTAGCCTGCCTCAACTTCCCCCTCAGAGAGTTTTCGTCTCTTAATCTTAAGGAGTGTTGAGGGATGAGGGTCTGTCTTCTGTAGTGCTTCTGGCTTGTCAGGGGTGTAGTCCTTGCCTGATGGGGCATAGAATTTTCTGGCTATCTCATTTAATTGAGGGGGAGAAGTCCGGAGAGGGAGTTGGAACAGCAGAAAATCTCCCCGTTAACATTGGTTTGACATGAAAAACTTCTAGTCTGAAAGAAATAAACTTGGTGAGAAGCTTAAAAATGTGAGGGCCAATCAATAGCAAGAGGATAGATGTGAGCAAGCCTACGGGAGGCATCAGCCAAACGAGACTAAGGAAAAGGGAAGGAAATGACCAGCTTTCAGGTCTAAGAGGAATTATAGGTGGGCGGCTCATTCCTGCTTAACTGGAATAAGATGGTGCATGTGGCAAGTTAAGGGGTGCAGGAATGAGGTTTAGAAGGAGCTTGATTGATTGGGCTGCAGCATTGGCTACCACGTCAACCCAGTTATTTCCTCTAGAGGTATTAGTATTATTTTTTGATGGCCAGGGCGATGAATTACAGTTATTTCTCTTTTGGTAAAAGCATGGTTTTTAAGAAATTGAGTATTTCTTGGTGGTTGTTAGTTGAGAGAAAGCCTCACTCTTTTCACACTGCTGCGTGAGCTTGCAGGACTAGGAAGGCATAGCTTTTTCCCCTGGCTTAGATCTAGAGCTCAGGTGAGGGCAGTTAGTTTTACTTTTTGAGCTAAAGTCCCTGGGAACTGGGTTTTGGCTTCACTTTAGTTTGGCTTGTTAAAATGGGGGTCCCTATTGCTTAACAGAATAGCAAGAATTATCCGGGTGGGGAAGTTTAGTAGTTTTACTTTGAGTCTTTCAAGGGACTTTGCAAATACTAGAGAGGTTAAATTAAATAGTGTGCTATAGAAAAAGTTTATACTTGTTGCTTTATGGAGTAATGCTGACTTTTAGAGCTGGAGAACTTTAGTTTTGAGTTCTAGGTGTCACACAGATAATTAAAGTTTTAGGGAATTATTAGGTTATGCAAAGAGCAAAGCATTTCAGAATTTAGAAATAACAGTTAAAGCTTAGGAGTAAATGACCGCTACAAGACTTTACTATTTAAGCCTTATTTATAAGCATTTTAAATGAAGCTACTTTTAGAAAGAAAAACAATTTGACAATTGTTTTATATTGGGGTTATTAACAAAAAAAATAGCAGAAGTTTTGTCTTGTTTTACCTTTACACATTTACTAGGGTTGTTAATATGTAACAGATAGAATATAATTTATATACTTGCCCTGTTCCTTTTTAAAGCTGAAGATGAAGTTTTGACTATAGCTGACCATGTGTCTTTTTAGGGAAGCTGTGAAGTAGTGTAACTGCCAAGTACATTTGGTTGTTCCTATGATTTGTAATTTTAACATTATACAGATTAATAGGATAGAACATTAAGTTTTTAGGAATTTTAAGCAATTTCTAAATATATGAATAACATATTACCTATGCAAATATAGCTGATAGAAGGATGGAAATTTTCTTTTAATTATTGTAATACCTTTAAATATTTTTTATGTAATATGTTGAACTATTTTTGTACCTTTTAATAGGTGAGAGAACAAATCCTTTGTAACAGTTTTCCTTTAAGAGTGAGAAGACTTGTCTTCTGAAATAAAGGCTGATAAGGTTAAAATAAACATTAACAAGGATAGTGTTTTGATATGATATAAAATTCTTATCTTTTAGACAGTACTCAGATTATTAAGAAACTTTTTATAACCTCTCATTAAGAGTAGGTGATATAATTAACAATTTATATTATTTTGATAGAGAAAACTAAATTCTAATTTTGTATGCATACACGGCTTTACACAAAAGTTTTTTTTAATATTATAAACAGGCTTATAAATTTTGGTTAGTATTGAATATGATAGAATTTACTTTCATAAACTTTTTTACAACTTTTTGTAGTTAGCAGTGACCAAAATCTTTCTTAAACTCTCTACAACTTTCTACATCCATTTAGGGCTTGTAGTCAGTAATGACTATAACAAATAAAATTTACTTTTATATTAGAAATATGTTAGTTTACAATATTAACACTTTTGCAGGACTGTTCTTTGAGACACTTCGAGGTCAGCAAGTTCTGCTACTAAGGCATTTTTAAAGATATGGGGATTATTTTGAAACCCTTGGGGCAGCACCATTAAGTTAGTAGGGTGGGAATGTTTTCTTTAAGTTCTTGCTATTTAAAAAGTAAATAGGCATTGAGAGTTAGGGTGAAGAGGGATACAAAAGGATATTTTTTTCCAGATTTAGGGCTGAAAATTTGAATACAGATAGGGCTACTCAGGCTTGCCCTGGGATACCTTTATTTTATATAGACAGGTTAATTTGCTTAAGAATGTTTTTTTGTTGATGCCAAGAGGCTTGGATCTAGTAGAGTCCTCTGAGCAAACAAGAAACACTACCAGGTTTACTAGTCTTAAGATGGCCCCCAAGGAGTAAAGAAGATCCCTTCCTAGAAAGGCAGTGGGCATTCGGGGACAATGAGAAATTGATGGGATACTAGAATGTCTTTGAGCTTACAAAGGAGACAGGTAGTGAAGGTTTTAGTTTGGTTTTACTGTTAGCTCCTATAATTAGGCAGGTTTGAGTGGAGGTAGGCCCAGAGTGGCAGTTCAGGACAGAGTGGCTTAAGTGTTAATAAATTAATAATTTTACCTGTCACGTTGAGTGTCACCCAGGACTTCTGTGAGTTGGTCAGATGTGAAATTAGCAGAGCCATATGTAGCCTCTGGCACCCTTAGTCTTCTTCACTTACCACAAGCAAGGCTTGAGGGGCTGCCCTTTGGGAGATAGTACAGTCCCTGGGCCCAAAACCCTTGTGGGTGGCACCTGAGGCAGTGTCCTCGTGGGTCCCAAGGTTGAGGGTTGTCTTGAGGTTCTGGCAGGCTCTTTGCCAGTGGCCCTCTGACTCACAGTTGAAGCAAGGCCCTTGAGGCCTGGAGCCACGATTTGGGTGACCTTGAGAGGACTGTGCTCTTGTTAAGAGCAACTGCAATAAACTCTCTTTTGTTTACTTTGCCTTCTCCTCCTCCTCAGCCTTGTTTCTATTGTTAAAAACAGAAAAGGTATTTTCTAATAAGTCGTTAGTGGGAGTTTGCAGGCTCTTAGAGAGCTTTTGCAGCTTTTCCCAAATGTCAGGGCATACTGAGGCTGATGAAATGGGTGCCCAGAAAGATTCCTTCCTGGGAATCTGGGCATATATTAGTAATTTTTTAAGGCTTCTGCTAGCTTCTCCTGGAAGAGAGCCTAGTTTTCCTCTTCCTCCTGAGTGACTTCCCTTGGCTTGTTACAATTAACCAGCTTGTAGATACATTTTCTCATGTCTTTTAGCAAACAAGTATTTTTTCTTTTAATGGAAATTGAGACATGAGCATAAAACAAATGAAAGTTGTTTTTCTTTTTTAAGTCCTTGTCTTGATAGAGAGCTACAAATAATCTGGGCCTAGGGAATTTCTGACTACTGTCTCTGTCTTTTACGGCCTGGAGGATGGTACTGTAATTGAGAGTCCTTTTGGAGGGCTATGCTTTCTTTTTAGCTTATATTGACTGTTGGCTGCATGGGTTTTAATAGAGACTGAACATGGATTCTGAGATGTGGGGTTTTTTAAAAGAGAGTTATTTAAAAATATTTTCCTCCTTGTGCATAGAAGAGGTATGAAGAAGTTTTTGATAGATGGTGATAATATAATTTGCAAGAGCCCTTCATATTTTTGTCCTGATATAAGGCCATAAAAGCTATAAGTAAGGAATTTCTTGCCACTTTCCCTCCCTGTTACAAAAGAGATTTAATTGTAAGATGGGGTTATAACTGACTGTTCCATTTATGGGTTAAGGCTGGCTGTCCTCCAGGTGATACTGTGTCCAAGGTAGTTTTGCAGTAGTCTTTTAGCTCTGTGGTAGGAAAATTATCGCAATTTTGTAGTAGGCAGCCCAGTGGACTGACAGCCAGAATACTGGAAGCACCACCCATTTCTAAGAAAGAGAGAGGAAAATAATGCAGATTTCTGTTTCAGTGCCCAACATCGTAGGTCACTGGCCTGCCCTTCTGAGCACTGATACTTGGTATTATGGGATCAGGCCGTGGAATCCCCAGGTGTCCCTGGAGTCCTCAAAGACTCAGGAGACAAGTGATCTGGTACCATCCAAGGTTACTGACCCATTTGTCTTCCTGGGTGTGTTTGCATTCTTAACTTACTGCCTAAACAACTGCCCAAGATAATAGAAGGAATCTTCCACAAACAAAGAAACTTTAGGGAGGGAATCTCCTGGGTGCCAGCTGCTGGTGTTGCTGTGATTGAGTTAGAGGGAAGAACATGCAGCAAGGAAATCAGGCTCCTTTAAGAACATGGCTTAGTATGCTTCTCAAGCAATTAGAGGGGTTTAGGTATGGACATACTGTAGCCTAAACCAGAGGTGATTCTCTAGAATGTTAAGACAATACCCCGTTAGGTATAAGAATCCTTAGCCTAGAATTTTTTTTCAAAGTGTCAGAAATTTTATTGTAGAAATCTATTTCTAGATGAGTGCTGCTCAAGAGAACTTTTTGAAATGGTGAAAATGGTCATCATCTGTGCTGTTCATTGGGGAGCCACTAGCCACATGTCACTACTGAGCACTTGAAATGTGACTAGAGCAACTGACAGCCTAGAATTTTGTTTTACAACAGATGGAATGTTTTAGAAGGCACTGACAACCAGATAGAGGAGAAAGAGGGAGATTTTTATGGAGGCAGTGGAGAGGACCTCTCTGGAGGTGAAAGGAGGAATAGATTTAACAGAAGAAAGGGTCTGGGTCCTCACAGAAGAGGAAGAGAGATTATGGGGGAGTTTCGATTGCTGAGAAGAGAGAGAAGGAAAGATTTAGCCCCCATTGGACTCCTGCTCAACATGGGGAGAAGCCCCTAGTCAGGCCCCAAAGGGCGTTATTACCTGTTGCCCTGAGCTTCCTTTGATCTACATAACACGGAGATGGGGCTTCTGCCACCTCCGAGGAGGAGCTGAAGACTCAGAGTGAACAGAGTTTATATCCTGGGGGAGCTGGATTTGAGACCCTAGATTCCTAGAGTGAACAGTGAAAATGATTCCACCCTTTCAGGAGGACACAGAGTTGCATGATAACATAGGAGAGGATAGCAATGAGCCAATCAAGAAGAAAAAGTGATAGCACATGGCCAAGCCTCCTGATACTCACCAGTCCAGAGGGTCTAGGAGAAGTGTCTACTAGCTGGTTTGCCAAAACATGTTGCCAGATTTTGGCTCCCAGGTTCTTGACCATGCTGTGAGAAAGAATTCAAGGGCACAGCTAGAATAGACAGAAAATTTATTGGGAACACATGTAAGATGACATGTGAGAGCAAAGACAGAAGTGAGAAAGGTGAGAAGCCCCCACATATTTTAATATCAAGGATAATTCTATTTCTCTTAAACAGTGAAAAAAATCCCTTTTGCATTGTAAACTCCGTATATATCAGTTTTCCTACTTTTTAATTTTGGCTGCTAGAAAGAATAGAGCCAAATTTCTTGCTCACCACAGTTATTTATAGCTGAGAGCTCACTTTGTGTTAATTCTTATTTTTCTTTTTTACCAACTTTTTAACCAACCAATAAAATATTGTCCTTGAATTTTACGAGTTCACATGCCACTTAACTCACTAGCCTTATTAGAGCTATGCCAAATGTATCTGGGAGTTCAATGACTAATTAATAATAAACTCAAAAATATAATCAGCCAATAAATACATAATAAGTCCCAACTATGGTAGCAGCATATTAATTAATGAATTAATGCTAATTTGTATTTTATATATCCTAATAAGCCATTGTATATACTTTCTAGGACAAGGTGATGTATAAATATACAAATAATGACGAGGAACTTATAGAAGTGTAGATTTATCTTAATTCTGTTAGATATAATGGCACACACAGTAGGGAATCAGCTAGTGATCCTTAGTATAAGAGCGTTAGTCCTGATTTAGAAATAAATCAGGAAAGACTGGTCTTCAGTAGGTTAAAAACAATTTGCTTACTATTTTTACCTCTATGTTGAATACATCTCAAATTCTAGTGACTATCACTGTTCAAGGTTAGAAATGGATCATTTTTGTTTTATTCATCATATTGATGCTTTGCATGCTGCTACCATAGTTGGAACTTATTATGTATTTATTGGCTGATTATAATTTTGAGTTTATTATTAATTAGTCATTGAACTCCCAGATACATTTGGCATAGCTCTAATAAGGCTAGTGAGGTTAAATGGCATGTGAACTCTCAAAATTCAAGGACAATATTTTAGCTTTGATTATGATTCATACTATCTTTTAAATCAGTCTGGGCAATAAATAAATGATCAGTTAATTCTTGTTATAGGACCATATCTTATAGTAGTGAGAATATTGATTTGCAATTAGGTAGGTGAGTTCAAGTTACGAATCTCCTCATCAGTGTGAGTTAACCTTCCTGAGCTGTAGTTTCCTCAGCCATAAATGGATGAATACTTTCTTCCAGGGTTTACTGTGAGGATTAAATAGGATAATGCCTATCAAGCATCATTCATATTGTCTGGCATGCAGTAGACCCTGAATAAATTAGCTTCCCTCATCTCCCTGTTGAAAAAAATGAATGAAGAAATGAGAACATAATACCACCTGTGTAAAGACTTAGTTTAAGCAAGTCATCTAGTACATTAAAAATTTAGGACAATTCTTTTTTTTTTAAGTTACTGAGGTAAAATTAACATAACATAAAATTAATCATTTTAAAGCCAAAACATTTTTGTCACTCCAAAATAAAATCCTATATCTTTTAAGCAATCTGTGTTCTGTCTTTGTGGATTTACCCATTCAGGATATTTCGTATATATAATCGCATAATATATGGCCATTTATTGCCTGGCTTCTTTCATTTAGGAAAATATTTTTGAGGTTCAGCTATGTTGTAGCATGGATCAGTATTTAATTCCTTTGCTTGGCTAAATAATATTCCATTGAACGTATATACCATAATTTGTTTATCTATCTATCTATCTATCTACCTACCTACCTACCTACTTACCTACCTACCTATCTGTTGATGGACAGTTGGACTGTTTCCACTTTTGGTTATAGGGAATAGTGCTGTTGTGAATATGCATGCATATGCATTTGAGTACCTGTTTTCAGTTCTTTTGGATATATATCTAAGAGTGGAATTTCTAAATCATATAATAATTCTATATTTAAGTTTTTGAGGAACTGCCAAAGTGTTTTCCACAGTAGCTGACCCATTTTACATTCTCACCAGCAGTACTTAATAAGTAATAAGTAGTAATAATACTACTTATTATTTTTCAGTTTTTAAAGATATAGCCATCTTAGCAGGTGTGAAATGGTATCTCATTGTTGTTTTGATTTGCATTTCCCTAAAGACTGTAATGTTGAAATTGTTTTTATGTGCTTGTTAGCTGCTTGTATATCTTCTTTGGAAATATGTTTGTTAAAATCCTTTGTCTGTTTTTAAAATTGGGTTGATTGTCTTTTGTTGTTGAGTAGGAAATTTGTTCTTAATAAGACAGATTAAATATATTAAGGAATGTAATAGTAAGACAGAAAATATACAAATTACAATAATTTTTTAAAAGTTCATGCTTTTGCCATCACATTGTAGTCTCTTTATAAAGGCATGCATATATATATGTGTGTGTGTGTGTGTGTGTGTATATATATATACATACATACATATATATACATACGCACACACACCAGTATATAAATAGTAAAAAACAATGTGTTTACTTTTAGCACACAGTGATAGTTATGTTGCTTGGAACATCATGGCCAAGTCTCTCAATTATAGTAGTTCTATAAGCTAAGATTTCCTGATATAATTTCTATCACATACCTTCATTAATTTATTTTTGATATATTCTTATTTTAATTCTCCTTATTTTATGTATGTATTGATTCGCATCAGTTTTCAAAGAAATCAATTTAATTTCATTAAAAAATCTTTAGCATGATGTGTGAGCTCTTTGACTAACAGGATTCAGTGCTTTATGTTCTGTACTGGTAGAGATCCTTTGATTATGGAAATTGTGTTGTTTTTAGTAGACGTTTCAAGAATTAAATAGACAAAATATCCTGGAAAACTTGAGAGACTCAGCTAAAAATAACCTCCATTTCTTAATTGTGTTTATCTTAAACTTATTAAAAAAGTTGGTATGAAGGAAACTAATATTGGACTGTTGGTAGAACAGGGTTTTTGTGAACAAAGGCTTTTTGATAGTCTGTCACTGGATGGCAGAGAGCTTGCAACGAACACATAAAGATGAGAGATAAACCAGCGTCTGATTGGTGATATTGTTCCTGTTAATCCTACTAGAAAGACAAAAAGACCCCAAAACATAAACAAAGCTATATGGCAGTGATTGAATGGGCAGGGCTTCATGTGCCAAAATGAGCTAAAGATGCCTCTTCTGAGTGAGTGTTTTCAAATCTAGAAAGCACTTAATGCCTTTGTTTTCTACTTATGTGAGAGTAGTGAATTTGGTGAATCTGTAGAACCTCCAGACATATGTAGTGTATGCAAATTCCATGGGCATAAAGTGGATAGATAACAGAGACTTCTGTGAAGTTAAAAGGGCACGGGGTAGGGGATAGTTGTACAGAGGAGTTGGTATATTTATCTAAAGCTTTGCATCAGATCTTCCGATTAAACTCCTAATTTTTAGAGCTAGATAATGTAACTGTTGACCTTTTAATGGAAAGAATTACAATTCAAAGAAGAAAGGAACCAACTATCAAGAGATTATTAAAATTCTTTATATAATTTCAGGAGGCTGTGAAACAAAGCAACTGGTTCTTTTTCTTTTTTTTTTTACATGGGCAGGCACCAGGAATCGAACCCTGGTGCTCGGGCACAGCAGGCAAATGTTCTTACCTGCTGAGCCACCGTGGCCCCCCCAGCACCTGGTTCTTGATGTGAGGCACAAAATAGAACCCCTTGGGTTAGAATTTGCAGGGTATTATGCTTACTGGAAATATTTTAAGAACAGGAAATTTGAATTACTAGATTGGGTTTTGCCCTTGCTCTGTTACCCGAGGCAAGTCTGGGTTTGAGTCCTCTTACAGGTTGTCTAGTTCTGAAATCTAAGAATTTTATGAAAATCTTTCATTCTGTTCTACAGACATTTCCCCTTAGCTTTTCAATATTTTTATGAACAAGAAATTGAAATACTGCTCAACATACTTAAAATAATTTAGAGACCTCCAATTCATGTCTGTGAAATATTCTGAAACAGGTTAGGGAATTCCTTCATGAAATAGTGAATTCTTGGTTCTGCAGGGTATTCAGGCAGAGGAGAGACACAATCAGAATTGGGCTAGAGGGGCTTGAGTTCAGGCTAACGGATTTGCTACTTGTTTCCTCAAAGCCAGGGTTTTATGATTCTGATTCTTGGTGTGATTTCTGTTAATGGTCTGTGTTAATCCACATGAATCTCTAAAAAGTTGCAGAGGGATAAAAAAAGAGAAATATGAACATGAAAGCAACCTCTTAAAGATTTTCCCCCAAGATTAGAAATAAGAAAGTGACTCGTTCCAGTATTTTTTTCCCCATTTATCCAAATCCTACCAATATTCTAAGACTAGATTTTTGGCCCCCATTTCTCCATCTTTCTCATATATTCCATACTATTATTTTGCCTTCCTGATTGCACTTTGCAGTCATTAGTAAATGTTGAAACATCTGTACATGTAACAAATATACCATTCATGTAGACCTTGAGTACATTAAACTTTCCTTTAGTTATAGAAAAAAATTGATCTTAGTATCTCATGCGCATGTCAGGGGTCATGCCATATACTCCCCTACCCATTGCATAAGATATTTTATCTACTAACACAATGAATATTTATTGAATTCACTTTTACTTGTATGCCATGAAAGGGGCCACTTTAGCAGCCCTATGTCTTAGAAGATTGCAGCTAATCTTCTGGTATATTCTTTTATTCATAAGATAATCTTTTGCAAAAAGATTCTACTTGACTTTCTTTATCACTCCTATTTCAGAAGTTACAATATGTTCCCTTTCTGAATTTCTAAGTAGATTGAGGAAATTCATATTATTCCTACTATACAAAAGAACATTGCCTTATGTGGAAGTCAGGTTATTTTGATAATTGGCATATTGCCTGTGTAATTATGTTTTCTTTGATATGTGTATTAATTCCATGCTTGATAAAGGATTTTGGATTTTTGCCTTACTATACTCTACCTTGTTTCATTGGGTATACATTTCTTATTTTGATTATATGGCTTGAATTGAGATCATAGCTGTCACATATTGACCCTCCAGAAAGGTGGCCAGTTGTCTTTAAGATCTGAATCTGTTGCCTGCATATCCTTTGGTAGAGGTAGGTTTTGGTTTAAAATACTTGTTAGTTTGCTAGCTGACAGAATGTGATATACCAGAACTGTAATGGCTTTTACAAAAGGGAAATTTAGTAAGTTGCAAGTTACAGTTCTAAAGCTGTGAAAATGTCCAAATTAAAACATCCAGGAAAAGATACCTTGGTTCAAGAAGGCCAGTGATGTTTGAGGTTTCTCTCTCAGCTGAAAAGGTACATGGTGACGTTTGCTAGTTTCTCTCTAGGCTTCTGCAGTGGCTTTCTGGGGCTCTGTTCATTCTATTGGCTCTGTTGGTTGTGGTGGTTCTTTCCGGGTTCTGGCTTGCTTAACATCTCATGATGTTGTTTCTGGTCTCCAAATAACTCCAAACATTGGTGTCTCTGTTCTCCATGTGTCCGAATCTGTGTCAGCCCTGCTGTGAAGTTTCTGTCGGCTCTGAGGCTCCTGTCATTTCTGTAGGCTCTGTCGTCTCTGACTCTCTCCAAAATGTTTCCCCTTTAAAGACTCTAATAATCTAATCAAGATCCACCTGGAATGGGTGGAGTCACATCTTCATCTAATCAGAAGTAAATACCCACAGTGGTTCATTGGTTGAATGCTCATTTTCCATGTAGGAGACCCAGGTTCGATTCCCAGACCATGTACCAAAAAAAAAAAAAAAAGTTAATACCCACAATTGGGTGTTCCACATCTCCATGGAAATAATCTAATCAAAAGATTCCAACCTGCGTTATCAAATCAGGTTTAAAAGAAACGGCTGCCTCCACAAGATTGAAATCAGGCTTAAAACATGGCTTTTCTGGGATATATAATATTTTCAAACTGGCACAAATACTATTGGAGATTTCAGGCTTTCCATTTTCCAGTTGAAACATGATATTTTCTGTCACCTCTTATGAGCACCTACTCTCTTTTTTACCCTATAAGTACAATGGGTAGGTAGAGGCTCACTAAAAAACTTTTGAGGGAGTGACTGGAGCTGAGAGCTATAGGAAAGAAAAGAGGATGGAATGGAAGGTTTTGCTTTTCTCCACCAGAGTTGGGACATAATAGAGATGCACATTCCTTGATTGAAATCATCACTGATAGAATCCTTAGAAAGTGTTTATAAGCTGAAAGTCTTTATGCAAGAATCCAGGAAGAAAATAGGTTTGCTATTGGGGCTGTAGGAATGACCGTAACCTCTGTTCTGGCAAATAGATCTTTTTTTAAGCATCTCTGAGTTGCAAATAGTTCCTTTTTTAAGCACTTCTGGTGGTGGCTTAGGTGGCACTGTGCTGAGGCCTATCCTGGGTGTTGCTGGATGCAGGACTCTGATGGATTATATTTGGTGTGAGTGAGGGGAGGGGGATTGAATATTTTGTTTGCCTTGCTGTAATTAGGACTTTCTGGCATCTTTGTAACCTTGAGCAGAGACCCATACATACCTGTTCACACTTCTGGGAGAGTATAAAGTCAGGGCAGAGAGAGGACTTCTTCCTTGAATGGGTGGCCTCAATCCTATCCATGAACATCATTTTTTGTTCCATGTAAACAGTCTTTTCTGGCATCTGAGCCCTTCCCCACTTCCTGTGTTTACTTCCTGCATTCGGAATTTGGCTTGTACGCTAAGGTTTTCATTTCTAAACTATTAAGCTACCTTTAGACTTGTTTCTCCTGTCTGGAGATAGGGTCTCTGAATCTGATCTCTCTGAATTAATAGACCTTAACATAGAACCCCATGTGGCCAATAGATTCAGCTCATGTATCCTGTCATGTCCTAATTGTTGGCCTTCAACCTGTCCATCTGGGTTTTCCCAGAACCTTTTTATGAGCGACTCTTCTTCAGAATGCCTGTGGTCTTCAAATTTCTTTTCCATGTTCTCAGAGATAAGTCTTAGCTCTTATGATCATGTATGGCACATGATTCTAAATTATTTTTTTAGGATCCTGGAGTATCATAGGAGATATTTATCCATTTCTATTAATGTGTAGATGATCTACATCACTTATATGGTTATATAATGGCAGATTAGTTGCTTGTGGTAGATTCTGAGTTTTATGTTCACATACTGTTTACTTGATGCCCTCTAAATATTTGTAGATATTTTTAGATCTTTATTCCAGCAAACGTTAAGTACAATATTCTTGTTTGTATGTGATAATAGTAATAATGTCTTTCTATGGTGCTTTTCACTTTATGAACATTTTCATGAAGATCAAAACATAATTAACAGGCTATGTTTTCTATTTTATAGTTGCTGAGATTGAGGTTAGGTGATTTGCCTAAGCTGGGAACTAGAACTAAAACACAGGAATTCTGACTCCCAGTTCTATTCTCTTTTCACTATATAACATGGCCTTTGAATGAACAGTTATTAAAAAAATAAAAGGACAGAATTATGCTAGTAATGACTTCATTATAATGGTATTATACTGTAATTTTAAGCATATTTGACAAGTATTTTTAAATGCATGTAGTGATCGTTTTCTTCAAAAGGTCAACACTTATATTTTGAAGCTCTGAACAGAGGTTTTTAGGTCTCTTTTAAATGGTTAATGCGTAGTTGGATATATAAATACAGTGAAGAAGAAGCCCTGCATTTCTCATTGTGGACAAATGACAATTGAATATGGGTAATGGCAGTAGAAATGTATCAAGTTGCCCATTATCTAATGTATGGCTCATAATTGCTGTTACCTATTCAAATTCCAAAATGTCCAAATAAATTTCCCTTCCATCTTATTTATTATGGTAGTAACTAAATTTTAAAGAGCACAAAGTAATCTAAAAGTAGGCATTTTTGTTGAAGTGAGAATAGTTTGAACCAAACTTAAACTTTATAAAATCTTTAATTTTCAGCAGTCCTCAAAAATTTGAAAATGATTTATCCTAAATTTTTCAGAACTTTTACTTCAATCAGTTGTTCATGTCACTCTAAAGGAGATTTTATTTGGAAGTTATTAAGATGAGAATTTCAAGTTTATAATATGGAATAACTTTGACTATAGCATTTCCTTTAAGACATGCTAAAGTGAAAAGACCAGGGAGGCTTCAACTAGTTCCGTCTTTTTCCTATTATGACAGATTTCCTTCTTGTTGGTGACTTATTGTCTTCCAATTAATAGATACCTTCTCTCTTCTCCGTACTTGCAAATTTTATTGAATAGTTTGAACTATTATATATATATTTTTATCTTCTCATTCATAAGTATTACTTTCCAGCAGCAGTCTCGGAGATTGCATCATTTTGATCCATTTGAAAATCTGAATATACTGCATCTGGAGATTATATAAAGTTCAGCAGGTACACAATGTTTATGTACCGCACAGGAATCTAAATTAAAATGTGCTAGACTGTTAGGATGTGTGCTTCCCTAGAGAAAGAGCACTCTTTTATCTGCACAGTGGATTGCAAACATACCTTTCATTTTAAATGTAAGTCAAAAAGTCTTAAATTTATACCACCAGCATTGATGGCTCTGTACAGATTCAAAAGGTATCATACCTATGGGCTCTAACATGCATCTCTGAGCTTGGACATGTATTGAATTTCCCTTATCAAGACTGTAATATCTTTGAAGGACCCCAGAGGGTTAGTCATGTATGGCTTTTCCTGCCACCAATTGAAATTGTTGTTTGTAATGAAACTGCTTTCCCAAGCTTTCCTTGAAAATCGTTTCCAGAATTTTTCACTGTGTAACTCTCTGATGGATTGCTTTTTAGTTTCTCTCACTCTGTATTGAAAGCATGGTACTAAGACCAGTTTATTTTGTTTGCTGCCTAACTTACTACCTAAAACATAAAGCAGAATGCATGACCAGTGGGTCAATTAAAGAAGCAAGCTCACATTTTAAATTATATTGCCTATAGAGTATACTGTGAACTATATAAATTAGATTTTAATTTATATGCACTTATTCTTTCAGCTCTATTGAGGAAGAAATCCAAGGAAGCAGTCAGTTATTTGATGAGGACTTGTTTACTACTTATTATTCATCATAATCTGTGTGAGAGGCTATTAATACAAAGGTTAGGCACTATTAGCTGATTAACCTGAAATGATTTTTCCAATCCTGTCTTCTCTTGATAGCCATCACTACAGTCTGGGAAAGCTAAGTGCTTTCTTTCCCAGCTTGCCTTGCCAGAAGAGAGGGCTAAATGATTTTTCTCAACTCCTTTGAAGGTCCTTCTGCTTGCTGAGATGTAGGTTTTGCTTTCCTAATGAAAGGCACAGATGTGGCTAGTGATATTGATTTCTGCCCCCTGCGAACCCTCTTCCTTGAATATAGTGGTAATGCCTGTGCTTGTAGCCACAGTCTTGGATCTTGAGGCTTTGAGCTTTTGATGTTGTTCTGCTGTGGGCAGTCACCCTTAAGAATTTTGTTCTAAGAAAAATAAACTACCATTTATTTCAGCTTTTTCTTTTGTCAAAAGCATTCTTAATATGTTATAGTCAATGTCTACCCTCAATGAAATAGAGAAGCATTTTTTTTTTTTAACCAGGACCGAGTTTCTGAATTTTGGCACTAGTGGCATGATGTAAAACTACAACTTCTCTAATTAAAAAAAAGTCCTTGCATTTTACCCATTCATCCCTACTCTTTCTCCCCAAATCCCTAGAAACCACTGATATTTTACTGTCTATATATTTTTTTTCTGTTTCAGAATGTTATACAGTTGGAATCATACAGTTTGTAGCTTTTCCAGACTGTCTTCTTTTACTTAGCAATGTGCATTTAAGGTTCCTCCATGTCTTTTTGTGGCTATTTCAGAATTCAGGTATTTATTTAGCTATTTATGCTGAATAATATTCCATTGTGTGGATGTACCACAATTTTTTTATTCATTTTCCTTTTGAAGGACATCTTGATTGCACCCAGAGTTTGGCAATTATGAACAAAACTGCTGTAAACATTTGTGTGCAGGTTTTCGTATGGACACAAGCCTTTATCTCATTTAGGAAACTACCTAAGAGTGTGACTCCTCGTTCATATGGCATGACTAAATTCAGCTTTGAAAAAAATTGCTAGACTGTCTGATTTTTAGGAGGATTTTGTATAGTAGGGAGATTAACTTTTTGTAAAATGGCTTATAAATATTCTTTCTTCCAATTTCTCCTTTGATTTAGTTTATGATGTATTTTTGCCATGCAAAGATTATTATTTAAATCAGATTTATCAATGTTTTGTTTTTAAAATTCATTCATAGTTAGAAAAGTGTCCCCTACCTCCCACCATGCCCCAAAAAGTTAAAAAGAAATTCTCTCAGGGTTGAACTTCCTACAAGCAAATCTTTAATCTATTCAGAATTTTCCCTAGCATATAATGTAAGTAATGGATTCAGTTTTATTTAATTATTTACTAGAGCATTATTCAGTTTTCCAACAACATGTCTTGAATTATGAGTCTTTTCCATCTGGTTTGAGAGGGTACCTTTTCAGTATACTGTATGTATTTTGTATATGTATTTGTATCAATTTTTAAAATTTTTCTACTTTTTATACTTGCACCATGGCAACATAGTGTTTTAATTACCAAGGCTTTTAAAAATAGCTTATTGAGGTATAACTGATGTATAATAAAAGATATCCCTCCCTCCAAAAGTTTCTTTATGTCCCTCTGTAATATTCCCCTTATCTTTTTCCTGTCCTTTTCTTCCTCTACTCCCCAGGCAGCAATTGTTTTGCTTCCTGTCACTGTAGACTAGTCTGCATATTCTAGTATTTTATATAAATGAAACCATAGAAGATGTACCCTTTATTTTTTTTGTCTGGCTTCTTTTACTCAGCATAGTTGCTTTGAGATTCATCCATGTGGTTATGTGAATCAATAGATTTTTTCAGTAGCTGAATAGTGTTCAATTATGTGGATTACAATACCATGATTTGTTTGTCTGTTGATGGATTTTTTTTCTTTCAGGTGTTTGGCTATTACAAATAAAGCTGCTATGAACATGCATGTGTAAATCTTTGTGTCGGCATATACTTTCATTTCTTTTGGGTAAACACCTAGGAGTGGGATGACTCAGTCATATGATAGATATATGTTTAACTTTTTAAGAAACTTCCAAACTGTTTTTCAAAGTGATTATATCATTTTACATTCCCACTAACTGTGTATGAATGTGTTCTAGTTTGCTAGCTGCTGGAATGTAATATACCAGAAATGGAATGGCTTTTAAAAGTGAGAATTTAATAAGTTGCTAGTTTACAGTTCTAAGACTGAGAAAATGTCCCAATTAAAACAAATCTATAGAAATATCCAATTTAAGGCATCCAGGGAAAGATACCTTGGTTCAAGAGGCTGATGAAGTTCAGTGTTTTTCTCTCTCAGCTGGAAGGGCACATGGCGAACATGGCAGCATCTGCTGGCTTGCACGTGGCTCTACAAAAAAGGACTCTCTCTAAAATGTTTCCTCTTTTAAAGGATTCCAGTAAGCAACTCCATCTTCAATGGGTGGAGACACACCTCCATGGAAATCATCTAACCAAAAGTTACCACCCACAGTTGGGTGGGTCACATCTCCATGGAAACAATCAAAATGCTCCCACCCAGCAATATTGAATGAATATTAAAGGACATGGCTTTTCTGGGGTGCACCACATGTTAAAACTGGCGCAGAACATTTCAGCCCACATCTCATCAACACTTGGCATGGCCAATCTCTTTAATTTATCCACTCTAATTGGTTTTAGTGGTATTTAATTTTGATTTTAATTTCTGTTTCTTTAATGACTAATATTACTGACCTTATTATTTTCATGTATTTATTTGCCATCTGTATATTTTCTTTGGTGAAATATCTTTTCAAATCTTTGGCTTATTTTTCTATTGAATTATTTGTCTTTTTGTCATTGAGTTATAAAAGTTCTGTATATATTCTACATAGAAGTCTTTATGAGAGATATATGTATTTTGCAAATATTTTCTTCCACTTTAGGATGTTCTTTTTGTGTTTTTAAAAGTGTCTCTTGAAGACCCCAAGTTTTTAGTGTTGATGAAGTCTACTTTATTTTTCTTTTATAGTAAAAGATACTACAGTTTTGTGTCCTATTGAAGAAATCTTTGCCAAAGCCCACATCACTAATATTTTCTCCTGTTTTCTTCTTGGAGTTTTAAAGTGTTAGTCCTTAATTTGAGGTTTGTTTGTTTTGTATGTGATGTGAGGTAAGGGTTGAGATTCTTTTTCTTTTCTTTTTTGCATATGACTATCTAAATGTTCTAGCAACACTTGTTGAAAAGATGTTCCTTTCCCTATTTGAATTGCCTTGCACGTTGGTTGCAAATTAATTGTTTCCATATATATGTGGATCTATTTCCATACTCACCATTCTATTTCATTTGCCTATATCTTCATTCCAATAAACTTTGTCTTGATTACTGAGGCTTTATGATAAGTTTTGAAATCAGGTAGTCTAAGTCCTCGACTTTGTTGTTCTTTTCTGATTGTTTTGGCTAATTATTTTCCATTTAATATATGGCATTCTGTACCTCTCACCTCCTTATTGACTGTTGTTTAATATGTTAAGAATTTTGGGTCAGCTTCTCTATTTCAGGAAGAATACAATATTGTCAACAACAAATCTCTCAAACCAGCTATTGTATTTTTTATTGTGAAGATGTTAAATTTATAAATTATCTTAAAAGAATTGATAATTTATGATGTTGAGTTTTGTAGCCAGTGTAATTCCATTTTGGAAGCCTTTTGCACTTTCAGTTGTGTTGTTGCATTTTCCTAGTGTAGATCTTGGAGTTTTTAAGTTTGTTTTGATATTTTATTATTTTTGCTATTGCAAATGGTATCTTTTATGTCATTATATTGTATACATAAAACTTGTTGCTTTACCTTATTTGTCGTTCATATTTTTGTAGTTCTTTTTGCAGTTGACTTTCTTGGATTTTCCAGATACATAATATACCCTGGGAATGATAATAGTATATTTGAGGCTGAAGAAAAGTATCCAGTGGGAGAAAAATGTTGATACATGAGAGAGGAGAGAACAATGTATTTGAGAAGGTAAAGTGAGTTAGAAATCAGTGCTCATGTGGAGCGGCTACCTTTGATAAGAATTTAGCTCATCCATACTAGAAGGGAAAGTAGAGTGTATCAGTTCCAGGTTGCTAGATATAGTGGTGTAAATATGGGGAAATATGTTGCTTCTGTTAGAGTGAGGGTGGAGTAGGAAATGTTGGAGGTGTCAAAAAACTACACTAGATAATGTTAAAAATGCAGGGATAACTTCATTTAGGGGTTGCTATACCAGGGGAGAGAGAGAGTAGAATGCAACTCCATCAAAACAAAGGACAGCCAGCATTTCATGGGCTGGGACCAGGTTGGAAGATAGTAAGGGGGCTTGATCACCAGGAGGGGTAAGTGATTTACTGAGGTGAGGTTGTGATTGGGACCTCATGGTTGGGAATGATTTCTTTTGAGATAGTAAAGCCACCTGGAGTCTGTGAGGGATGGGAGAGAGGAGGGAGATAACTACTTAGGAGCCTCTCAGGAGCTTGGGGAGCATAACGGCCAGGGTAGGACAAAGAAGGAAGGGTCAGGTAGAACAGGGAGGTGGGTGAGATTTATATTTAGAATAGTCAGGGTCTGAAGTTGTCTTTTTCCTCCTGAAATCCAAATCACTTTTCTCTGCTTTCCCACTGCTCTAAGATTGAGTTCAAGGTAGGATGGGGTTGGGCACCAGTAAGTGGGTAGGGGTGTGGGAGGAATAAGGCTGGTAGCTGGTTCAAGAAAATGAAAACAGTCTTGGCCAGAGGTTTGAGGAAAGAGATGTTAAACAGTTGTTTAGGATATTGGAAGAGTGCATAAATTACAGAAATGTAGTAGGATTGCTGGGAAACACTGAAATCCCATTGGAGGTTAATCATCATGAATTTAAAGTGAAACCAGTCAGCATGGCTGTGCAGTCTTTTCAATCTGCATTTAGCCATATGGATTCAAGTGTGGGGACAGCTGTTGTAGGTTTCACCAGGTGACTAAAATAAGGGAGAGAGAATTTAGGATGTACCTTGGAATCTAAACAGGTAAGGAGGCAGTGTAACTAGTATATGAGGAGGGTGAAAGAAAGTAAAAACTGTGTGAGAGGTTGTTAACTCCAATATAGTTGATTCAGTTTTGGCATCAAGGTACTAGAGTGAATAAGCTGGTAAGAAGGAAGGAAATGTTTTGAGAATGGATACTTGGGGTTGAAGTCATGGAGGGATTGCTATTATCTGCGTTGAAATCTAAATGATCATGAAATGGCTGGAAGACAAGCTTACTGAAGGATAAATGTTTAAGGAGTTGAAGTTTGAGGGTGCTGGAAGATTCAGTCTGTTATGCAGATGACAGGCATAGGTTGGAGAAGCAACAAGTAAAAATAGTAATTACAATCTTCTAGGAGTGAGGGAGACTGACCCTAGGTCTGATGTTAACTTACGCCAGAAGTGATAAATGTGGTTTGATCTGATGGCATGAGTTGCAATGCTGGATATTTGGAGGGAAGAGTAAAGGACAATGTTTTTGAATGAGGACAGTGATGTTATGAATATGGGAGAGAAATCATCCATTACTTGAGAGAACTATAGGGGAAGAGAGTTTTAAGGGAATAATTGGGTTCTAGTTAGAATAAAAAGATTTTTTTTTTGTTTGGTTTTTGTTTTAGCATGGACAGGCACCGGGAATTGAACCCAGGTCTCTGGCATGGCAGGTGAGAATTCTGCCTGCTGAGCCACCGTTGCGCCACCCTAGAATAAAAAGTTTTGAGTAAAAAGATGGAAGCAATATTTAGGAGGACACTGAACATATAGGGGATTTTATGATCTTCAGAATGCTAACATAAGGGGATCTGAACTTGGGCTAGGGATAATGGGATAGAGCAAAATTAAGGGACATGTGGACCAGAGAAAACTTGTGGTGAAGGACAACTTAGGGGCTTTGGGCTTCCTGTGAACTTGAAGAGCTTGCTGGAATTATTCATGATGGTTTGTCTCCGAGGTTTTAAGTCTATGAGTGTTGTGGGGAAGGAGGGATAGTTCCTTGCCAAAATATATACTGCTAATTCCTGCAGATATGGAAGGCTGGAAGAAGGGCAGCATGACTTGGAGAATGAGGAAGCTTCAGGTTCCCTCTTCATTATCAGTTATATATGGATAATAATGAATTAATATGTTATATACACAGTACAACCTATACAATGAAATATGAAACAAAGATGTAAATATTTTAAACAGTTTGCTAATCATGGTGCTTTTGTGCTATTATTAAATAAAATCTCAAGGCACTTTATACATTTAAGTTAAGCTTTACTGTTAATGGTAGTAGATGAAAATATTGTTTTGCCTGACCTTTTATCAGTTCAGATTAAATAACCTTTAAAAATTGGTATATTAGAACTCAGTATAGGAGCAGAGGTGACAGCTCCATCTTTTTCTTTTGCTGGTACTATTAGCATTATTGTCAATCCAGTTTTTTCTTGAAAATTTTTTTTTTATATTTTATTTTGTACAGTTAGGTAGACAAAACTGGATAATGTAACCAGCAAGTCCACTTTACATGGCTACCCAACCTATAGCTTCTCCCAAAGTGCTGCCAGCCCAGAGATGTATGAGGGCTTCATCCTTAATTCTTCCTTTTACAACACCTCTTGGAATCTGCGAGTCTTGTTTATAGCTGGCAAAGGGACAGGGAAGGTGCTGTAATAATCTGTTTATTAAATATCAGCGTAAACTTATTTTTTAATAAAAAATCTTAATAGGTGTTCTTATTATTTTATTCATACTTCCCTTTGGCAGGCCTAACTTCAGAGATTGTGGACAAGCTGGTCTTTGTTATTGCTAATTAAGAAAAACCAGGTATAAAGAAATCAGTGTTAGTTTTAGGATATCATTTGGAGAAGAACTGGATATTAATTTTGAAGGAGTTAAAAGATTTTTTCTTGGTATGTTTATGGGTCTAGTATTTGTAAAGTCTTGTTAATCATTTGCATTTAGGTATAGGAAACACTTCATTCCTTTTCAAATGAGAAACTGATACCCTAGGTTGTTATTAGCAGAGGTCTCATGGAGAGCTAACAGTGTCACCCTAATGTAAATGCTTGCTTTATTATAAAATGTTTAAATTAAAGTAAATGGGGACGCCAGTTTTCTCAGTATTTGACTGCAGTTTTGAAGAAAAACAATGTTTTTGCTCCATATATTTTTTCCTAGTCTAATTTTGTAAGATTTCTCACTCATTAATATGCATATTTTTGCTTGTATGCAGTTGCATTTCCTAGATGCATTGTATTGTTTCATAAGTAACAGAGTCCGTGAATATCAATCAGATTGTAGAATAAATCTATTGTTTATTGCTAAAGGGATCTTTTGGCTTCCTCTCACCTTGAAAACCTTTAAATCTACAAGTAATGAGAATTTTTAGTATCTCCTCTCTTTGTAGTTTTTTTAGATTCCTCTTTAAAAAATAAAAAAAAAATGTAAATGAATAATTCAGGCTCCATACATATAAATGGGTAAATCAGCCTAGATATTTGCCCCATTTATGTATTTGAGTTTGAAAGCAGTTACTACGTTAGTTGCTAGGTGCTCAGAAAAAAGATGTTAAAAAATAACGACAGCAATGCATTTTCCTTACTACAAGTTCTGCAACAACTTTATTAGGTGGTTTTGGAGAATGTGGGATGATTTGTAGGTAATTGGTTCATTCGTATCTCCTAGGCCCTTGGCCAGTCTGGCTGGGTAGATTCATGTCACTTTCCTTTTTGGTTTACATTCTGCATTTCGTAGCTCTTAAGCCAGGTGTATAATGCTCAGGAAGCAAGACTTTAGTGGTTCTAATAACGGTAAAATGTATTAAAAAGTCTAGTTTCCTATCGTTTGTTACCGTAACAAGTTTGAAGGAGTGTCAGGATTGAGGCCAAGAGTAGAGGCAACAAAATAATTAACTGGAAATGAAAGGCTTCTTGAATTCCTTTTCAAAGCTGAAGTTCATTTCTCTGTTGTAGGCTCATTATGGTAGCCTCATTGGTGGAGAGCAAACCAAAAGTCATTTTTCCAGTAAAATTATTCAGCAATGGCTCTCTCTGTAAATTCTGTAGAAAGTATTTATCTCATTCATTCATTCATTCAACTGAGTCACACATTGATTTAACAAATATTTATTGAGTTCCAAGCACTGTACCTGATACTGTTAATATAAAAACAAGTTCATCATTCTTGACCTCAAGCAGTGCACAGTCTACCCAACTAACTAAACTATTTTATTTTTGGTACATACATGTATATATTCTCTTACCAACATCATGATTTCCTTGGAACAATTCTGTTTTTAATTTTAATTTTAATTTTTTTGTATGCTTTGTGGTGGGGGTCACATTCATTCTTTTTCCATTTGTGTATCCTGTTATTGCAGCACTATTTGTTGAATTTTTTTGTGTGTGTGGGAAGGTGAGGGGAATTGCTTCAGCCGGGAATCGAACCCCAGTCTCCCGTATGGCAGGCAAGAATTCTACCACTGAACACCCTTGCACCCTGTAATTCTCAGTTATTTTTGATGATGAAGATGATGAAGTCAAGTGAGACACTATAGGTTAAATACAAGTTTAGCTATTGATTAACTAGAACTCTTTCAGAAAATGTAACTTTATTAACAGGATGAGTTCCATGGTACTTTTTAAACACTAATAATAAATTCCTAAATGTTACACTGAATTAAAGTTTAGGAAGTTCTTGCAAATACTGTAACACAGTGGTTGTTAACTGCACATTTGGGAGCTATTAATAGTGCTTTGGTTTAGGCTCTACCTTAGGCCAATGATAACAAGATCTGTGGAGGTAAGTCCTGGGCTCGGATATGGCAGCAAGTTTGAGAATTACTCCTATATATCATCTAATCCTAAAAACATACATAAAAGATAGCTATTCTTGTCTTTTTTTCAGATGGGGACACTGACATTCTGAGAGGTAAAGTTGTCCAAAGCGGTAGAACTAGTAAGTGGCAGAGGCAGGATCTGAACCCAGAACTCTTAGACCTTTCTAAAATATGGAGCTATCGTTCAAATATGTCACTATCTTGTTTTTTCACCATTTTGTTTTTGTGGTTTTGATTGATTTCTTTCTAGCTGATTGCCCTGATATTTACATTTGGAGTTAATATCTGTGATGGGTAGAATAGAAAGGAGGGATGAAGGAAGGTACTATTATTAGGGCTGTTAGTTTCAAGAAATGACTTGAAGACCCAGAAAATGGTGAGTTCTCCTGTCATTACACAAGGTTCACTTTTACTTGTTGAAGCAAGTGTGAACATATTGGCGGAGATAGTCAACCATAGTAGAAATAATATTTGATTTATATGTTAAGTATGAGCCTAGCTAGCACACAGAGGAAAAGGTGTTTCATGTCTTTCTGTCTTAAATTTGAGGAGGGTGGTTCACTTGCAGGGACTTGGCATGAACTCTGAGAGGGCCTTTCTTTTTTCTTTTTCTCTTTTTGCATAATGGGTCTTGGGTTTCATTGAGAAGGAACTTTTCCATTTGCCAGAAAAAGGAGCGCTCAAGCTTCTAGTAATTCTTTGCTCTGTGGGAATTTCATTACTTGGACAATTGTCCTAACTCGAGATACATACAACAGTACAGATGTCTCATGATCACTGTTTTCAAAACTGTAATGGGGGGGGGCATTAAATATCAAGGTGTAGCCTTTTCAAATCATGCAGCCTCCTGTTTGTCCCTGTTAATATTGTAGACATTACCAAAAGCAGATTTTAGGGAGTCCTGGGATTTGTTTAATAACATCTTTGTTAGATACGTAGACAATAATCACTTTTCCCTCTGGTCGTTCACAAGAATGCTTCATCATTATTCTTGAAATATTGTGTGGAAGTATATTTGTTTATATGTCTCTCTCTCTCTTGCTAATCCATATTCCTTAATGGTAAATTTGAGTTCTGTTTCAACTCTGTTTACGTAATACGTAGCACTGTGCTTGGCATATAGTAAATGTTTAATACAGGTTTGGTGAATTGCATTTGGCTTTTGATGATTTTTTTAGGAAATGAAATTTTGAGCCTGGATTCTGGTTGATAGTAAATTATTCTCTCTAGCAGAGTGTGGTAGAGTGCATTAAGATCCCAGCAGTTATCTTCCCAGGCCACCTCTTTTCCTCTTGTTAGGGAACAGTATTTATCATCGTAAATAGCCCATTTGAGGTGGTTCATCCAGGCTTTAGTGCTAAATTTAATATCACAGGAAGTCACAAATTCCCTTTTGGCCAAAAAGTACAAAGTTTGACTGTCTCTCTCAGAAAGGTACCTCAGCATTAATTTGCCCCATTTCATAAATCCATAAACGTTTTATAGCTATTTAGAGTTGATAAACAATGTCCTGGCCAACCACTTATGCTTTTAATAAGCAAGTTTTTGTGCCTTCTGCATAATTTTTGCAAAATTATAGCTTAGTTTGTGGTTTTAATACTGTTACATTATCTTGTTTATAGTTGGTGCTCTGCGAAATGATGTTTTAGTGGTTTATAACCTTTGGAAAATGTGAGGCTTTTGCCTAATGCTTAGTTGTAAAGGTTTCTTTTAAATTTTAATTTGTTTAATTTATACAGTAAAATTTGCTTTTTTGGCAACCGCATAGTCATGCAACCACACCACAATCAAGATACAGAACAGTTTCAGCACCTCTCTGTGCTTATTTATTTTATTATTTTTTTTTTTGCATGGGCAGGCACCAGGAATTGAACCTGGGTCTCCGGCATGGCGGGTGAGAATTCTGCCATGAGCCACCATTGCACTGTCCTGTGCTACATTTTTAAGTAAAACTCTCCCCCCACTCTTTTTTTTTTAAATAAACTTTCTTTTTATATTTACATAAAAATTGAGAAAGTAGTACAGAGAGTTCCCATATACTCCTCATCCAATTTCTCCTATTGTTAACATATTATATTAGAATGGTTCATTTGTTATCATAAATAAGCAATATTGATACATTATTATTAGAAGTTAATAGAAGTCTATAACCTATTTAGATTTACTTAGTTTCCCCCTGCTGTGCTCTTTCTGTTCCAGGATCCCACATTGTGTTTGGTTATTGAATTTCCTTAAGCTCCTTTTGGCTATGACAGTTTTTTTAGATTTTCCTTACTTTTGATAATCTGGAGAGTTTTGAAGAATACTGGTCAGGTACTTTGTAGAATGCCCCTCTATTGACATTTATCTGATATTTTTCTCATGATTAAACTTGGGTTATGGTTTTTGGAGAGAAGACCCCAGAAATAAGTACCACTTACTATATCATATTAAGGCCTCATATTGTCAACAAGACTTAACACTGTGGATATTAACGTCGATTACCTGGCTGAAATAGTATCTGTCAGGTGTCCTGGTTTGCTAACTGCCAGAATGTGATATACCAGAAATAGAATGGCTTTTAAAAAGGGGAATTTAATAAGTTGCTAGTTTATACTTCTAAGGCTGAGAACATATCCAATTAAAACAAGTCTGTAGAAATGTCCAATCAAAGGTATCCAGGAAAAGATACCTTGGTTCAAGAAGGCCGATGAAGTTCAGAGTTTCAGTCTCAAGTGAGAAGGCACATGGTGAACACTCAGGGCTTCTCTCTCAGCTGGAAGGGCACAGGGCGAACACGGTGTCATCTGGTAGGTTTCTCTCCTGGCTTCCGGTTTCACGAAGCTCCCTGGGAGGCATTTTCCTTCTTCATCTCCAAAGGTCACTGGCTCGTGGACTCTGCTTCATGGTGCTGCAGCATTCTCTGCTCTCTCCAAATCTCCTTCATTCTCCAAAATGTTTCCTCTTTTATAGGACTCCAGAAACTTATCAAGACCCGCCCAAATAGTTGGAGACAGGTCGTCACCTAAATCCAGTTTAACAACCACTCTTGATTAAATCACATCTCCAGGGAGATGATCTGATTACAGTTTCAAACATACAGTATTGAATTGGGATTATTCTGCCTTTGTGAAATGGGATTTAGATTAAAACATGGCTTTTCTAGGGGACATACATCCTTTCAAACCAGCACAATAGGTTTCTTTATTGTACAGCTGCTCTTCCCTTCCTGCCTACTTTCCAAACTGTACTTTTTGGGAAGGAAGCCACTGTATTTAGCTCCAATTTACGGAGTAAAGAATTGTCTTCCACCTCCTTGAGGGAGGAAAAGCTTCAAAATTATTTGGAATTCTTCTCCCTTAGAGATTAGCATCTTTGCACCCATTTAGTTATTTATTCAATCATTTATTTCTATCACTATGGACTCATGGGTATTTGTCCTATACCTTAGGTTATAACACAATACAATACTACTTTATTTTATTGTTTAAATTGTGTCAGCATTGGCTAGTGAGAACTTTCAGTTCTCCTCTTTCTCTTTTTTACAGGCTCCCATCAATGAGAGTTTTTTAAATATAATTTTTTATTAGCAAGATTGTAGGTTTACAGAAAAATCATTCAGAAAATATATATAAGAATTCCCCTTATATATATGCCCTCTATTATTAACACCTTGCATTAATGTGGTACCTTTGTTACAATTCATGGAATATTATAATTGTACTATTAAATGTAGTTGATAGTTTACATTGGGGTTCACTATTCATGTTGTAATCCATAAGACTCTATGAGGTTTTAAAATTTTTTATTCTAGTAACATATATACAACCTGAGATTTCCCCCTTGAATCACATTGGAATATATAATTCAGTGCTGTTAACTATGTCCACAATGTTGTGCTACTACCACCACCATCCATTACCAAAATTTTTCCACCACCCCAAATAGAAGTTCTGTACTCATTAGACATTACCTCATCATTCCTTATACCCACGCTGGACCCTGGTAACCTGTATTCCAGTTTCTGACTCTATGAATTTGCTTATTCTAATTTTATATTAGTGAAATCATGTAACATTTGTCCTTTAGTATCTGGCTTATTTCATTCAACCTAATGTTTTCATGGTTCATCTATGTTGTCATATATATCAGAATTTCATTCCTTTTTTTTTTTGGCCAAATAATATTCCATTGTATGTCTTTGCAATATCTTGTTTATCCGTTCACGGATTGATGGGCACTTGGGTTTCTTCCATCTTTTGGTAATTGTGAATAATGCCACTGTGGACATCAGTATGCATATATCTGTTAAAGGACCTGCTTTCAATTCTTTTGGGTCTATGCCTAGAAGTAGGATTGCAGCGTAATGTGGTAATTATATACTTCCTGAGGAAAAGCCAAAATACTTCCACAGTGTCTGCACCATTTTGTATTTCTACCAACAGTTGAAGAGTATTCCTGTTTCTTCACATCCTTTCCAACATTTATTTTCAGTTTATTGCATATTAGTCATTCCAGTGAGTATGGAATGGTATCGCATAGTTGTTTTGATTTGCATTTCCCTAATGTTGAGCATCTTTTCATGTGCTCTGTTGGGCCATTGTGTATCTTCTTTGGAGAAATAGTATTCAAGTCTTTTCCCATTTTTAAATGGGGTCATCTTTTTGTTGTTAAGTTGCAGGATTTCTTTCTATAATCTGGATATTAAACCTTTATTGGATATGTGGTTTCCCATTATTTTCTACCATTCTGTAACTTGTGTTTTTATTTTCATGATAGAGTCCTTTGCATAAAAGTTCTTGATTTTGATGAGGTCCCATTTATTTTTTCTTTTGTTATTTATACTTTGGAGGTAGTCTAAGAAACCATTGCCTAACACAAGGTCCTGAGGTGCTTCCTTATGTTTTATTCAAGGAATTTTATACTTTTGGTTCTTATGTTTGGGTTTTTGATCACTTTTGAGTTTATTTTTTGCATATGCTGTGAGAAAGAGATTCACCTTCATTCTTTTTCATATGGTGTGCCGGTTTGAATCTGTGGTGGACCCCAGAAAAGCTATGTCCTTTAATCCTCAGTCAATATTGCTGGGTGGGAGCATTTTGACTGTTCCCATGGAGATGTGACCCACCTGATTGTGGTGATAACTTTTGATCAGATAGCTTCCATGGAGTTGTGACTCCACCCATTATTCCTTTAAAGGAGGAAACATTTTGGAGAGAGCCCCTTTTTTTAGAGCCATGAGAAAGCCACAGCAGAGCTGAGCAGAGCTACGAGGCTGAGAGACTTCACCATGCACCCTTCCAGCTGAGAGAGAAATCCTGGTCATTGGCCTTCTTGAGCTGGGGTGTCTTTTTGTGGATGCCTTAGATTGGACATTTTTATAGCCTTGCTTCAATTGGGACATTTTTTCAGCCTTGAAGCTGTAAACTGGCAAGTTATTAAATTCCCCTTTTTAAGAACCATCCCACTTCTGGTATATTGCATTCTGGCAGCTAGCAAACTAGAATATATGGATATTCATTTTTTTTTCCAACACTCTTTGTTGAAGAGCCTATTCTTTCCCCATTGAGTGGACTTGGCATCCTTGTTGGAAATCAGTTGAACATAGATATAAGAGTTTATTTCTAAACTCCCAGTTCTGTTACATTGGTCCATTTGTTTGTCTTTGTGCCATTACCATGCTGTTTTAATCACTGCAACTTTGTAATATGTTTTAAGATCTGGAAGTTTGAGTCCTTTGACTTTGTTCTTTTTAAAGATGGCTTTGACTTTTCTGGCCTATTACTCGTTCATTTAAATTTGATGATTGACTCTTCCATTTCTGCAAAGAAGGCTGTTGGAATTTTGATTGGGATTGTGTTGAATCTGAAAATCATTTTGGGTAGAGTAGACATCCATAATAATATTAGTCTTCCATGAATGAAGACTAATGAAGTGAATGAACGTGGAGTGTGCTTCCATTTGTTAAGGCTTTCTTTGATTACTTTTAACAATCTTTTGTAGTTTTCTGTGTATAAGCCTTTTACGTCCTGGTTTAGATTTATTCCTAGATATTTGATTCTTGAAGATGCTATTATAAAAGACATGTTTTTTTTTATTTCCTCTTCAGATTGTTAATTACTGTTGTATAGAAACACTATTGATCTTTGAGTGTTGATTTTGTGCCCTGCCAGTTTGCTGAATTTGTTTATTAGCTCTAGTAGCTTTATTGTAGAGTTTTCAGGATCTTCTTTATTTAGGATCATGTCATCTGCATATTGGGAAACTTTTATTTCTTTCTTTCCAGTTTGGATGCCTTTTATTTATTTTTCTTGCCTTAATGCTTTGGCTAGAACTTTCAGTGCAATGTGTCAGTGGCATCCTCGATCTTAGAGTGTGATATTAGCTATAGGTTTCTGTATATACCCTTTAGCCTATTGTGGAAGTTTCCTTCTATTCCTGTCTTTCTAACTGCTTTTTTTAAGAAGGGGTGCTGGATTTTGTCAAATGCCTTTCCTGCATCACTTGAGATGATCGTGCATTTGTTTCCCCTTCATTCTATTAATGTGGTATATGACATTAATTGATTTTCTTCTGTTGAATCACCCTTGCATACATGGGATAAGTCTCAGTTTATTATGGTGTATAATTCTTTTAATGTGATTTTGTATTTGGTTTGCTAGCATTCTGTTGAAGATTTTTGTAAGGGACATTGGCCTGTAGTTTTCTTTTCTTGTGGTACTTTTATTTCTCTTTGATATTAGAGTGATATTGGCCCCTTAGAATGAACTAGAGAGTATTTGAGTCCTTCCTATTCATGTTGTTGGAAGAGTTTGAACATGATTGATATTATTCTTCTTGGAATGTTTGGTAGAATTCCCCTGTGAAGCCATCTGATCCTGAGCTTTTCTTTGTTGAAAGATTTTTAATTACTGATTCAGTCTCTTCACTAGTTATTGGTTCATTGAGATCTTCTGTTTATTCTTGAGTCATTGTAGGTTGTTCTTTGTTTCTAGGCATTTGTCTCTTTCACCTAGGTTATATAATTTGATGGTGTAGTATCATCTTATTCATTGTGTCATCTTATAGTCCTTTTTATTTCTGTGGTGTTGGTACTAATGTCCCCCTTTTCTTTTCTGATTTTATTTGTATCATCCCCCTTTTTTCTTTGTCAATTTAGCTAAAAGTTAATCAATTTTATTGGTCTTTTCAAAGAACCCAATTTTATCTTTGTTGATTTTCTTTCTCATTTTTATATTGTCTATTTCATTTATCTCCACTCTAATTAAAAAATTTTTTTTCTGTCTATTCACTTTAAGTTTAGTTTGCGCTTCCTTTTCTAGGTCTGCCAGTTGTGAGGTTAGGTCTCCCAGTTGTGAGGTTAGGTCTCTGATTTGAAATCTTCATTCTTTTTTAATGTAAGCTTTTAAAATTATGAAGTTCCTGCTCACACATGTCTTTGCTGCATCCCATGTTTTGTTTGAAATGTTTTCTTTTTCATTCACTTCATGTATTTTCTAATTCTCTTGTGATTTCTTCTATGGCCCACTGGTTGTTCAAAGGTGCATTGCTGAATTTCTCCATATTTGTGAATTTTCAGTTTCTCCATTCGTTATTGATTTCTGACTTCAGTCCATTTTGGTTGCAGAAAATACATAGTATGATTTAAATATTTTTTTCATTTTATTGAAACTTGTTTTGTGTCTTAACATATGGTCTGTCCTGGAGAATGATCCATTTGCATTAGAGAAGAAACGGTATTATGCTGCTGTTGCCTGAAATGTTCTATGTATGTCTATGTATAGTTGATTTAAAGTATTTGTTGAATCTTTCATCTCCTTTTATTTTGTCCATGTGTTCTATCCATTATTAAAAGTGGTGAATTGAAGTTTCCTGCTATTAATGTTGCACTATCTATCCCTTTAAATCTGTTAATATTTGCTTCATATATTTTGGGACTCATATTAATCGCATATACATTTATAGTGGTTGTGTCTTATTGAATTGACCCCTTTATCTGTATATGGTGACCTTCTTTGTCCTTGCAATAGTTTTTGAATTGAAGTCGGTTTTACTTAATATTAGTACAGCTACCCCAGCTTTCTTTTCGTTGCTAGTTGCATGGTATATATTTTTCCATCCTTTTATTGTTGGCCTGTTGTGCTTCGAATTTAAGGTAAATCCCTTGTAAACATCATTATAGTTGGGTCATGCATTTTTTTTCCTTTTTAATTGTATAATGTAACATATATACAAAGTGAAGAAAGAAAAAAGCAATAGTTTTCAAAGCACTCTTCAACAAGTGCTTATAGGATAAACCCTAGAGTTTGTCATCGGCTACCATACCATCATCTCAGATTTTTCCTTCTAGCTGCTCCAGAATATAAGAGGCTAGAAGGAATAAATATTTTATCATCATCACAATCAACTTTTTTTTCTTTTTTGTGAAAAATAACATATATACAAAACCTTAAATTTCAAAGCACAGCAAAACAATTAGTTGTAGAACAGTGTTCGGAGTGTAGTATTATGGGTTACAATTCCACAATTTTAGGTTTTTACTTCTAGCTGCTATATTGGAGACTGAAAGAAATATCAATTTAATGATTCAGCAATCATATTTGTTTGTTAAACCCTACCTTCTCTGTATAACTCCACCATCACCTTTGATCTTGCTATTCTACTCTTTAGGGGTATTTGGGCTATGGCCATTCTAACTTTTTCATGTTAGAAGGGGCTTTCAATAATATGGGTTAGGGAGATGGAACTAGCTGATGTTCTGGAGAGGCTGGGTCCTCTATGTTTCAGGGCTTTTCTGGTCCAGGGACCCATCTGGAGGTTGTAGGTTTCTGGAAAGTTCCCCCAGTGCATGGAACCTTTGTAGAATCTTATGTATTACTCTAGGTGTTCTTTAGGATTGGCTGGAATAGTTTGGGTGGGGATTTGACAAGTTATAATAGGTAGAAATTTGTAACTGAGCAACCACCAGAGTAGCCTCTCAACTCTTTTTGAACTCTCCCTGCCACTGATACTTCTTTCCCCCGTTTTGGTCAGGATGGAATTGTTGCTCCCACATTGCCAGGGCTGGACTCATTCCTGTGAGTCATCTCCCATGCCACCAGGGAGACTTTCATCCCAGATGTCATGTCCCATGTAGGGGTGAGGGCAATGATTTTGCTTACAGAGTTGGGCTTAGAGAGAGTGAGGCTGCATCTGAGCAACAAAAGAAGTCTTCCAGAAGTAACTCTTAGGCATATCTACATAAATTCACAAGAGTAAGCCTCAAGATCAAGGGCTTGGCCTGTTGATTTGGGTGTCCCTATGTTTGACACAGTATCAGAGGATTCCCTGATGGGAACATTTAATAGTTCAGTATTTTTTCTCCAATCCCTCCACGGACTTTGCCAATACTTTTTTGTTTATCTGCTTAATATATTCTGTGATTTATCCAGGCATTACATTAAGCTACCCAGGATGAAAGGCGCTCATTCTTATTCTGGTCTCCCTGTGTTTCAGTTGTTCAAATGAGCTATGCAGACAGGTTGAGTTAGATTATGTGCTACAGAAAATTTAGGTTCTGGACAAAATAATTCTTTCTTCTTTTGGTCTCAAAGAGTAGGTGCAGTTTTAAAATATAGACAGTGTCTTCCTTACCCTGTGTTTTGAATTACCTTAATCTTGACCTGATGAGCTTTATTCTTATCTCTAAATACCAGGTTATAGATATATAAAACATCCTCTCAAAATCCAGAAATAATAATTACCACTCCCTACTCAATGTGGCTGCTATAAGAGTTTACAGTCTAGGCCCCTACTTTCTTATAAGCATTTTCTAAAGGAGACCATACGGTAATTGTTCTTTCCTTTCTGCCTTATTTTGCCTTGCCAGACGTCTCACAGGTTCATTCACATTGCTGCATGCTTCATGAGTTCGTTCCTTTTTGTAGCGGTACAATATTCAATCATATGTATATACACCATCGTTCACCAATCTATTTTCTCAGTCATTGCATCCTTCAGCCACCTGCATTCATTAGGTATCATGTATAAAGCCCAAAGTCCACACTCCATCAACACTCAATTTTAGATAATTTCATTGTTCCCAAGAGAAAGATAACCAATAAACACACCCTCACTGAAATCTGTGCCTCCCTTTAACTCTTGTTCCTCACCCCATTATTTACCCCTGCTGTTGCTGTGGTACTCCTGATGTTTTCCTGTTAAAACAGCCCATAGCATGTAATAGCAGTTTTCCCCTTGTACCCTGGATTTGAACACTCTTTATACACGAATCATACCTTTGAAGTAGTCCTTGCAAGAACTTATTTATGTTTCTACTGTAAATCAGTGGGACACATAGGCCTATACAACCCTTTTCAATCATGTTCACCTTCAATATGGTAATGTTACTTATAGACCCACTAGAGAACCACCTTCACTTCTATCCATTCCCTTACATTTGAGTTCAACCTCATTAGCTAACGATTCACCCATCTCTTGTTCCTATGTATCTCTAAGTCCCCTACATTCTGTATTATAAGCTTCTGCTTTTACCTTTACCGTGTTCATGAAAGTGGACTCATACAGTATCTATCCTTTTGTGTCTGGCTTATTTCACTCAGCATTATGTCCTCAAGGCTCATCCATCTTGTCATATGCTTCAGGACATCATTTCATCTTACTGCTGCATAATATTCCATCATAATATATACCAAATTTTGTCAACCCACTCTCTGTTGATAGGCATTTGGATTGTTTCCATCTTTTAGCAATTGTGAATAATGTTGCTATGAACATCAGTGTGCAAATATCTGTTTGTGTAACTGCTTTCAGCTCTCTGGGTCTATACCAAGTGGTGCTATTGCTGGGTCATAGGGCAACTTGGTATTTAGTTTCCTAAGGAACCACCAAACTGTCTTCCATAGTGGCTATACCATCATACATTCCCACCAGCAGTGCTTAAGTGTCCCAGTTTTCCCACATCCTCTCCAACATTTATACTTTCCTGTTTTTTTAATAGCAGCCATTCCTATAGGTGTGAGGTGGTATGATTTCTTTCTCCATACAGGATATCAAACTTTTGTCTGGTGTGTGACTTCCAAATATTTTTTTCCCAATGACTTGGCTGCATCTTCACCTTTTTGATAAAGTCTTTATAGGCGCAGAAGTATTTGATTTTAAGGAGTTCCCATTTAACTATTTTTTCATTTGTTGCTTGTGCTTTGAGTATAAAGTTTAGGAAGCTACTTCCTTCTACTGGGTCTTGAAGATGTTTCCCTAAATTTTCTTCTAGAAACTTTATGGTGCTAGTTATTACATTTAGGTGTTTGATCCACTTTGAGTTAATTTTTGTGTTGGGTATAAGTTAAGGATAGTTTTTCTTCTTTGGCTATTGATATCCAGTTCTCCCATGCCCATTTATTGAAAAGACCATTTTGTCCCAGCTCAGTGGATTTGGGGGCCTTGTCAAAAAATCAGTTGACCCTAGATTTGATGATCTGTTTCTGCTCTCCCAGTTCAATTTCATTGGTCAATACTTCTATCTTTCTTCCAGAACCATGCTGTTTTGACCACTGTGGCTTTATAATAAGTTTTAAAGGCAGGAAGTGTTAATCCTCCCACTTTGTTCTTTTTTTAGGATGCTTTTAGCTATTCATGGTCTCTTGCCCTTCCAGATGAATTTGGTAACTAGCTTTTCCAAGACTTCAAAGTAGATTGTTGGAAATTTGATTGGTACTGCTTTGAATCTGTAGATCAATTTGGGTAGAATTGACATCTTAACTACATTTACCCTTCCTATCAGTGAGCAGGGATTGTTTCCCCACCTATTTAGATCTTCTTTGATTTCTTTTAGCAATGTTATGTAGTTTTCTGTGTGCAAGTCCTTTCCATCCCTAGTTATGTTCATTCCTAGATATTTGATTTGTTTAGTTGCTATTTTGAGTAGAATTTTTTCCTTAACTGACTCCTCCATTAGGTCGTTGCTTGTGTATAGAAATGTTACTGATTTCTGCACATTAATTTTATATCCATCCACCTTGCTGAATTTATTGGCTCAAGTAGATTTTTCTACTTTTTGTTGTAGATTTTTCACAATTTTCCAAGTATGGTATCATGTTATCAGTAAATAATGAAAGTTTTACTTCTTCCTTTCCAATTTGGATGCCTTTTATTTTGTTGTCCTGCCTGATTGCTCTAGCTAGAACTTCTAGCACAATATTGAATAATAGTGGTAGCAGTGAGCATCCTTATCTCATTCCTTATTTTAGGGGAAAAGCTTTCACTCTATTGGTGTTTCATATATGCCCTTTATCATATTGAGAAAGTTACCTTTGATTCCTATCTTTTGAAGTGTTTTTATCAGAAAATGATGTTGAATTTTGTGGAATGCTTTTTCAGCATCAATCAAGATGATCATGTGATTTTTCCCTTTCTACTTGTTAATGTGCTATATTATATTAATTGATTTTCTTGTGTTGAACTATCCTTGCATTCCTGGTATAAACCCCACTTGGTTGTGGTATATAATTCTTTTAAGGTGTTATTGGAGTTGATTTGCTAGTATTTTTTTTTTTGAGAATTTTTGCATTTGTGTTCATTAGAGAGATTGGCCTGTAGTTTTCCTTTCTTATTAAAAGATTCCCATGTGAAGCCATCTGGCCCTAGGCTTTTCTTTGTAGGAAGATTTTTGATGACTGATTGAATCTCTTTATTTGTGACTTGTCTGCTGAGATCTTCTATTTCTTCCAGAGTCAATGTAGCTTGTTTGTGTGTTTCCAGGAATTTGTCCATTTCATAATTGTTGTCTGGTTTGTTGGTATTTACTAGTTCATAGTATCCTCTTAAAATTTCTTTTATTTCTTCAGTGTTTGTGGTAATGCACCCCCTTCTCATTTCCGATTTTGTTTAGTTGCATCCTCTCTCTCTTTTTCTTTGTCAGTCTTGCTAATGCACCATCGATTTTATTGTTTTTCTCAATGCACCAATTTTTTTATTGATTCTTTCTATTGTTCTGTTGTTCTGCCATTCATTAATTTATCATAAATTAATTAAGGTCTAATTAATTTATCAAGTTTTTTAACTTCTCTGTTTCCTTGTTGATCTTCTGTCTGGTTGTTCTGTCTATAGAGGAGAGTGGTGTATTGAAGTCTCCTACGATTATTGTTGAAGCATCCATCACTCCCTTAAGTTTTGCCAGTGTCTGTCTCATGCACTTTGGAGCTCCTTGATTGGGAGCATAAACATTTATGGTTGTTACTTATTCTTGGTGAATTGTCTCTTTAATTAATACATGTGTTCTTCTTTGTCTCTTGTGATGTCTTTACATTGAAAGTCTATTTTGTCTGATATTAGTATAGCTATTCCTGCCTTCTTTTGATTACAACTTGCATGGAACATCTTTTTCCATCCTTTCACTTTCAATGTATTTTATCTTTGTGTTTATGATCATTCTCTTGTAAGCAGCATATAGCTGGATAATCCATTCTGCCAATCTGTATCTTTGAATTGGTATGTTTAGTCTGTTAACATTCAAAGTTATTTCTGAGAAGGCATTTCTTGAATCCATCATCTTCTCTTTTAGATTTTATTTGTCAGATCTGTGTATTGTTTTCCTTCTTTCTCTTTTTATTCTTTAAGTTACCCTTACTGGTACTTTTCCATTCTGTGCCCTCCTCCAGACCTCCCTTTCCTGTCTTTTTTTTTCCAAGTGGCAGAATTCCCTTTAGTATTTCTTGTAGGGCTGGTCTCTTGTTGACACATTCTTTCAGGATTTGTTTGTCTGTGAAAATTTTAATCTCTCCCTCAGTTTTGAAGGACAGTTTGGCTGGGTACAGAATTCTTGGATGGAAGTTTTTCTCTTTTAGGATCTTAAATATATCATACCACTGTTTTCTTGCCTCCATGGTGCCTGTTGAGTAATCTGAACTCAGTCTTAAGTGATTTCCCATGTATGTAGTAGATTGTCTTTCTCTTGCTACTTTCAGGATATTCTGTTTCTCTTCAGCATTTGACACACTGATTAGTATGTGTCTTGGGGAAGGCCTGTTTGTATTTATTCTATTTGGAGTTCATAGAGATTCTTTGAGTTGTATCCTTATGTCCTTTATAAGGGTTGGCAAATTTTCCCCTATTATATCCTGAACTAATCTTCCTAGCCCTTTATTCTTCTTTTCTCTTTCTGGACACCAATGATTCTTACATTTGTGTGCTTTGTTTTGTCCATCATTTCCCTGAGATCTAATTCCAATTTTTCCATCTTTTTTTTTTTGCCATTTTCTGTTTTGAGTGTTCAGAATCAGTTATCCTGTCCTCTAGTTCACTTATTCTCTTTTCTGCCTCTTTAAATCTGCTGTTGTGTGTCTCTAGTATGTTTTTTGTTTAGTCTACAGCCTCTTTAATTTCTGTGATATCTGCTATTTTTCTATTTCTTTTTTCAAATTCCTCTTCATGCTTTTCTAGGGTCTTCTTGATCTCCTTTATGTCATTAGCCACTCCATTTATCTTATTTCATAGAGTTATATGAACATCTCTGATTAGTTATTCCAATCTCTGTGCCTCCTCTGGTGTTTTAATTTGGTCATTAGGCTGGGCTGTATCTGTCTGCATTGTGATATGCCTGGTGATCTTCTGTTGCTTTCATGGCATTTAAATGTCTTGACTGATTTACTTTGAAGTTTGGTTTTCTTCAGTAGTCTAAAACCTTGTATTTGTGGGATGAATGTGGAGCAGGAAGCAGGGCATGGGATGGGGCACAACAGTACGGTGATGTGTTGTAGCGCAGGTATAGGCGCAGGGTGGGGATGCTGTGCTATGCTGGTGGTGCTTGTGAGCATGTGCGCTCAGCAGTAGGGGAGGATGTGGCTCTATGGCTGCATGG
>PVIY010022165.1:0-41263 GCA_004026745.1 Myrmecophaga tridactyla | reverse complement strand
GGCTTTTAATAAAAGGGGATTTATTTTGTTAGTTCTTCAGAGGAAAGGCAGCTAACTTTCCACTGAGGTTCTTTCTTACATGGAAGGCACAGGATGGTCTCTGCTGGTCTTCTCTCCAGGCCCCTGGGTTCCAACAACTTTCCCCGGGGTGACTTCTTTCTGCATCTCCAAAGGCCTGGGCTGAGCTGCAAGTGCTGAGGTGAGGAATGCCAAGCTGCTTAGGCTGTGCTACATTGCGTTCTCTCATTTAAGCACCAGCCAATTAAGTCAAACGTCACTCATTGCAGCAGACATGCCTCCTAGCTGACTGCAGATGTAATTGGCAACAGATGAGGCTCACATACCATTGGCTTATGTCCACAGCAACAAGACTAGGTATGCTCACCTGGCCAAGCTGACAACTGAATCTAACTAACCATAGCTCTGGTCTGGGAAAGAGAAGGTAATGTGGTGTAAGTGCAGACAATTGGCATTTGGGCCACTTCCTCATGTAGCTTACTTGTGCCTTCAGGACCTGTTCTGGCCCTATCTTATATATACCATTTCCATTTTATGATGGAGTGCTGCACTCACCCAACTTTATGGCTTGGTGGGTCAGACAACACCCCACTCATGATTGGTAACTCAGGTCTCATGATAACTTGGTGGCCCATGGTTAATTGTTCAGTCTCTACTAAAGCCCAGTAGCAGGCCCAAAAGCTGTCTCTCAAGAGAGTAGTTATCTGCAGCAGATGGTAAGGCTTCGCCCCAAAATCCTAAAGGTCAGTGTTGTGATTCCCCTCTGGGGGAAACACTCCAGAGAGCATCTCTATTTGCACTGCCATTTCTAGCACCACTGGATCTGCTAGGTCATATGGTCCATGTGGCAATAGCCTGGACCTATCATAGCGCCTCCTCTTGTTCAGATCCCTACTCAAAATTAGCTGCTTTTCTGGTCACCCAATAAATGGACCAGAATAGCACACCCAAATGAGGAATATGTTGTCGTCAAAATCCAAAGAGATGAACTAGGCATTGTGCCTTTTTTTTGGTTGTAGGAGAGGCCAGATGTAGCAACTTATCCTTCACCTTAGAAGGTATATCTTGACAAACCCCACACCACAGGATTTCTAGAAATTTCACTGAGGTGGAAGGCCCCTGTATTTTTGTTGGATTTATCTCCCATCCTCTGACGTGCAAATGCCTTACCATAAGTCTAGAGTAGTTACTACTTCTTGCTCACTTCATCCAATCAACATGTTATTATCAATATAATGGATCACTGTGATGTTTTGTAGGGGGTAGAAATGATCAAGGTTCTTGCAGACAAGATTTTGACATAAGGCTGGAGAACTGATGTACGCCTGAGGTAGGACAGTGAAAGTATATTGCTGACCCTGCCAGCTGAGAGCAAACTGTTTCTGGTGGTCCTTAATAATAGCTATTGAGGAAAAAACATTTGCCAGATCAATAGCTGCATACCATGTACCAGGGATATAATGATTTGCTCAAGCAATGATACCACATCTAGAACAGCAGCTGCAATTGGAGTTACCATCTGGTAGAGCTTATGATAATCTAATCATCCTCCAAGACCCATCTGTTTTCTGCATAGGCCAAATAGGAGAGTTGAATGAGGATATGGTGGGAATCACCACCCCTGCATCCTTCAAGTCCTTAAGAGTGGCAGTAATCTCTGCAATCCCTCCAAGAATCCAGTATTGCTTCTGATTTACTATTTTGCTAGGTAGGGGCAATTCTAGTGGCTTCCACTTGGCCTTTCCTACCATAATAGCCCTCATTCCATGAGTTAGAGAGCCAATGTGGGGATTCTGTCAGTTGCTCAGCATGTCTATTTCAATTACGCATTCTGGAACTGGAGAAATAACTACAGAATGGGTCCGGGGACCCACTGGACCCACTGTGAGATGGACCTGAGCTTTAACTCCATCAATCACCTGACCTCCATAAGCCCCCACTCTGACTGATGGACCAGGGTGGCATTTTGAGTCCCCTGGAATTAATTATTAGACACTTCTTAACCAGTGTCTAATAATCCCCAAAACATCTGACCACTCCCTTTTCCCCAATGCACAGTTACTGGTTAAAGGCCGTTGGTCTCCTTGGGGAAGGCTTGGAGGAAGATTAACAGTATAAATTTGTGGCAGTGTAACAGGGTTCTCCCCCAAAGGGACCTGGCCTTCCTTTCATTCAAGGGGCTCTGGGTCGTAAATTGTCTCAGGTCTGGAAATTGGTTAAGGGGCCGTGACTCCCTGCTTTTTATAATTCAAGTTAGAACTTCAGTTCACTTGATCTAGAACTCTTTTGTTTATACAGCTCAAACAAGAATTTAGAAGACTGCCCATCTATTGTACTTCTAGGTACCCCATGATCTACTAGCTAATGCCACAAGTCAGATTATTTTGACTCCTGCTTTGTGTCTACTGTCCGTTGTGATAGCCATGTCCACCTTGTCTTTGGCGATTAAGTGCTGCCACCTGGCTTCTGCCAGCTTGGGATCCCATCATCCCCACTGTGTTTAAGGAGTCCGGCTCAGTGATGGCAGTTCCCACAGTAATATCTGACTTACAGAGAAGGGAGACTACAGAACTCTTCAGGGATGATGAAGCTAGTCTCACAAATTTCTCACAATTCTGGTAAAAGGTGCATTCTCCAGACATTCCTGGGGTATATGAGCAGGCTTTCCAGGATAAATCCACTCTAACATTCCAGTCTCTCTAAGCCATTGTATCCCCTCATCTACATTATACCAGTGCAGTTCTGGCATTTCAACCTCAGATAACATCAGCCACCTTTTGGTCCATGTTTCAACCAACCATCCAAACAAACAATTAATGCCTTTTCTAACCTCTTGAGCTATAACATTAAATGCAGAATCTCTGCTTAGTGGGCCCATATCAATAAATTCAGTGTGATCCAGCTTTATATTCCTCCCACCATTATCCCATACCCTTAAAATCCATTGCCACCCATATTCCCCTGATTTTTCTCTATATAAATTGGAAAACTCATGCATGTCTTTTGGAGTATAATGTACCTCCTCATGGAGGAGGTCCACTGCTAGGACTTTATTTAAAGGTCTGGAAGAAATGAGAGTTGGTGGGGGTGGGTCATGAAAAGAATTAGAAGTATTTTCCAAGCCTGGGGATTCGTTTGCAGTTTCATCTGGTGAAACATGATTAATCACTCTGGAGTTAATCTCTTCACACGGGTGGCCAACTCCTAAGGCCAGGCTGGAGGTGGGGCGGCTAGGCCCTCAAGGAAGACTATTAGAGGGTTATGTAGAAAAGACTCAGCATGAACTAGGGTTTCAACCTCTCCACAGCCATCACTATCAATCCATATGTCACCATCCCATTTTTCAGGGTACCACTCCTTTCGAATCAATGCCCTCACTTTAACGGCAGACACCATGCAAGGTTGAGATTTCAGTTTACACTGTAAAGTTGCTGCCCTAACAAAGGGACTCTGAGTCTGATTTTTGTAGCTCTCAAGTCTGAGGCTACAGGAAATAAGATTTCCCTTCAGAGCACTCATAGAAACTTTCACATATGTTATAAGGTGGGTAAGTTTCTCATTTGAAGCTTTCAGCTCATCCCTTTTCCTCACCAATGTATACAGCCTATCTAACAACAACCAACCAATATCTCTATACCTCCTGATTCCACAAAACTCTGTAAATATGCCAAAAACATTATCCCCCAGAGCCTGGCTTCATATAAGCCAAGCATTAGCGAATCCAATGGTGATATTTTGACTATCTCTTTTGCCAGCTCACCCCATGGATTGGCAGTGTCATTCTGATTATAGGAAGCAGAATCTTTAGTGCCTTTGAGTCCAGTCATTGTAGAAAGTCAATCATAAAAGCCCATTTTTTAAGATTCCGTTACTTAAGAACCACTCCTGGTACCCAGCTGTATTAGCTAGGGTTCTCTTAGAGAAAGAGAGTCAGCAAGAGATACTGGTAAATATAAAATTTATAAAAGTGTCTTACGTGGGGGGCGTTCTGCGTTCAGGAGGGCCCAGAAACGTTCGGTCTCATTTTTTCGTTTTCGTTTTCTTTTTTTAAAAGTGGAAGCGGGAGAGGAAACAGAAAATAGAGGAGTCCGAGGAGGTGCAGGCAGCTGAAACTCGCCCGGCCGCACCTACCTCCCAGTGGCCCAAGAGAAGGCGGCGCGCAGGCAGGGCCATGGAGGGCTCCAAGCTAGCAGGGTCCCCGCTGCCCGTTACTCGCCGGGTGTAAACAATGCCCGCCGAGAGGTGCTCCGGGTCGCCAGGGATCCTGTGCCGCCTGGCCGAGGCCGGCACTCGGCATCGCTGCCGGCAGATGCCTAGCAGCGCGGAGTTGCACAAAGCCGACAGCCGCGCGGGGCTACCACCACCAGAGGAGGGCCTCCCACCACCAGAGGAGGGCCTCGAGGAGAAAGAGGAGGAAGTGGAGGGTGGGAGACGGATGGAGCAGAGGAAGGCAGCGAGCGCCGAGGCTGAGAGGCGGTGGCTGCGGGCGAGGCGAGCGCGGATGGATTTCCAGCAGCTGGCTGAGGTTGCGGATAAATGATGCTCCAACACGCCCTTGGATCTCCTCGCCACTGAGAAGACCGAGCACGGGATGGATTTCTGTTCCAACCCCGGAGTCTCCTTCGTGCTGTGTCTGGACAACGGCTGCGGGAACAATTCTCACGTGTGGACTGACAGTGAGGACTACCTGCCTTTTTTGCAGCTAGCGCAGGATGACATCTCCTCCTGCGGCAAAAAGTTACCCCATGAAGTCTTGGAAAAAGTCTTAAAGTCTTTCAGACCTTTGCTAGGGTTCCTGATGCAGATGACGATGCATTTGAAGAGTACAGTGCAGACGTGAAGAGGAGGAGCTGGGGGGACCAGGACAGTCAGCAGTAAAACTCCGCAGGCTCACATCTGAGAAGAATGAGCCCCATGGTGCCCTAAGTGGGATCGAGTGCTCCAGGGTTAGCATTTTGCATTAGCACTAGGAAACAGGGCGCCTGACTCCCAGCATCCAAATTAAAATGAAATACCTTTTTAATGACCACAAAATATCTGTGATGAACTTTGCTTGGCAGTGTCCTGAATTTTGCTCCTGCTTCAGTGGGGTTTCATATATGGAGTTGTCTCAGTAGCCTTTGTCAGTTTAAATTTAGAGTCCATTTTGTGGCGGACAATTCTCTTAGGTTTATATTGGAGAATAAACACTTGCTAACTTGAATGTAGAGAACTCTGAATGTATCGAGGGTATGTTTTGAATCCTCACAGGTGACCTTACTGAGGGAAAGTGTGGCAGTGAAGAAATGCAGTCTGCACTTTTTATATATCTTATATGTATCTAAAAGTGAAAAGTTTTGCTTATAAAGCATACATTTGAATATCTAGTCATTAAACCACAGAAATGCAAATACAAGGGCAGAAAAAGATAAATCACTTGACTTTGGTTTAAGAGATGCAGAGAAGCCTTTGTTTTGTTCAGGTGTTCTGCCATTACAAAATTACCTGGGTTTGTAGCATCTGGTTAGTGGTCAGTTATAACCATTACTTGGATGTTCATCTTTTTCAAAACAGGCTAAGTCAAAAGCCACTTTAAAGAAAATCTAATAAGGGGAAGTATAAATGGGATGATAGACATAAATTATTGATTTCTTTAAAATGTTTATAAACCATACCACATATGAAATGAAACATTTACCTTTTCTCTTTATAATGAGAGGGCAACTTGTTAATTTGTGAAAACATCCAGAATCCAAGTGCCATTTAAACTTTGAAGCCATAGATACGTTTAACAGAAAAATAAACTGGGATAAAACTTTTTAGAAATATGATGGAATTCTTTTTTACATTCTTTCTGTCTTTTATTCTTAACAAAACAAAAAAAGCAGGAAAAGGATCCCACTGTATAATACTGAGTGATGAACTATGTAAGAAGTAATATGAGGTGAGATTATTTAATAGACCAGTACTTGCATATATGTAAGAAACATATATTATCGCTGAAGATCTAATATGTTAGCCACATTCTAGATTTTTTTATGCACTTCTAAATGCATGTATTTCAATTGATCAGAAAGTAACTTTGAATGTTAACGAAAGCATCGAGAAAACAAGATTATGATTTATAATTATTATCTTAGTAGTATAATATATGTACATGGCAAGGATGAAAACAAACATGGGTAAATAGACACACTGGACAAGCAGAAAATGTAATTTCTAACTATGTTTAACTTTTGGGCAAATCTCAGTGATAAGAGAATTCAGCACAGAATTCAAAAATGGCAGATAAATATCTTATATTTTAGAGTACTTTGCTCTTCCCATGCATCTTTCCAAATGAGTCCATGAGAGAAAAACAAAAAAACACACACAAAAAAACAAGAGCACATCCACAGAACTGATAAGGCAGTCTGTGCCAGTTTCAGAGATACTATGTACTCCCCCTCCTCCCCAAAAAGCCATGTTTTAATCCTGATCCAATGTTGTGGGGGCAGCTGTTTCTTTTAATTCTGATTCAATACTGTAAGATGGAAACTTTTGATTAAATTATTTCCACAGAGATGTGACATGCCCAATTGTGGGTGTGGGCTTTCTATTACATGGAGATGTGACTCCACCCAAGAGTGGGTCTTGATTAGTTTAACTATAGTCCTTTAAAAGAGGAAGCATTTTAGAGAGAGCTCAGAGCTGACAGAGAGAGCCGACAGAGACTTCAGAGCACAGCTGACAGAGATGCTGACACTTAGAGAACAGAGACATGGATATTTGGAGATGCTTGGAGCCCAGCAGATGTCACTACGAGATGTTAAGCAAGCCAGAACCTGGAGAGAGTAAAGAGAAACTAAGAGATGAAAAGTGGCCCCAGGGAAGCAAGTGAGGAACCCCACAGGAACAGAGGCTAAAAGCAATGGAGCCCAGGAGCGAGGGATCAGCAGATGCCAGCCAGTGACTACCCAGCTGACAGTGGTGTTCCTGACCCATCGGCCTTGCTTGAATTAAGGTGTCTTTTCTTAGTTTGGTCATTTTTATAGGCTTAAAACTGTAAACTTGTAATTTATTAAATTCCCTTTATAAAAGCCATTCCAATTCCAATATATTGAATTGTGGCAGCTTGCAAACCAATACACCATCTATAGGAAGAACATGTAGGAATTAAGACATTTTCCCTTGACTTCCTCTTTCTTACCAATTTTTCACCAGGAGTGATGAGAAGACAAATATAATTTGTTATTTAACAAATAGAACAATGGAATTATTAAAAGGTATGGATGGAAAAACTCTGTGGCAATTGTGAAGCTTCCCAGCTAAGTGGGCATAGAAATAAATCTTTCATCAAGACATTTCATAAATGCTTTGAGAGACAGTGTCAGGATAATAAAATTAGGGAAAGACCACTTGGGTGTCCATCTAAAGGTTTAGAAAGAGCAGCCACAAAAATGCTTGAAAGGCAGTAAAAATCAGACCCAGAAATTTGCATATAATTGAAAACGTGAAAACCTTTGTTGCATTATAAAATTCTGTGTATTGCAAGTTCTTTAAAACTTCTGATGAAATGACTTCTGCATTTTATTGTTGTAGAAATGAATCAAAGATTTCTGGACTCTTATCTCAAGATACAAAGGAAATGCCAAAATGCCTCTAGCATAACTAAAAGAAGCAGAAACTTTTCATCAAAAGAGTTATGAAGAAATCTGCTAAATGCATTCTGAGGCTTGACAGTCCCACAGATCAGAAGAAATTAGAATCATTTCATAGTTTGGTACATGCTGCAGCTCTACAGACTTTTATAAGGAAGATTGGCTCTCTTTCTCAATATTGAATTGTATACATTTAAGCAGTTTTAAGGGATGATAAGGAACAGGATTATAATGAAGAAAAATGTAGGAATATCAACTCCTACAGTTATGTTTTAACTTTTTCAACATGTTTTTTTTTAACCTCTGGGGAAATAGAGCAGTTACAGATTAAAAGTATATGACCCCAAAGATGGGGATAAGCCTGAGTAGCAGCCAAAGCAATATTCAATTTATCAAAACCTTTTTGTATGGACAGTGTAAGAAAATATTTTGGTGTATACACCATTTCAGGATGTCCAGAAGGCAGAGTTTATGCTGAAAACTTTACTTTCTTAGGGTGGAGTTTTCTTTTGAACTTTTAGATAATGCTGTTTTAACTGAAAATATTTGATGATGAAGTTATAAAAATGTAGTCCTTACTGACTTGTACATCTTTAATGTAGGAGACACAGCAGGTTGAGTTTTTTAAGAGATTGACATAAAATTAGAGTTCAGTCCCCTCTTGAGTATTCAGCAACAGCGCACCAATCCCAGAGCTTTGGGGAAGTCAGATATGTTTATCATCTGCCAACTAAAGCTATAATTTTTGCCAGCATGAATGCTTAAGGTGTGAGTGGATGGCTCTCAATGACCTGGTGAAGACTGAAAATAAGACTCCTGTCACCAGCATAACTGCTACGCTGCTGCTATATGGGTACAGAGAAGCAAGATTGATCTGACTGTGAAGAACTTCCAGCAGGGTATATAGGCCTATTCTATAAGCTCTATCACAGAGAACTGCCAGGGAACCTCAAAACTACGGGAATATATTAAATTCACATTAACATATATTAAGGTGTTTTTTTTTAGTAAATTATATAAATAGATTAATGTGTGCCAAATAATAGGAAGTAGTAGACATTTTGAGCAATTAACCAAATCTGTCATCTAATGCTTATGATTCCCATGAATAAAATTTGTTTGTAAACATTCACTATTCAAAAAACCTTCTTTTCAAATAAAGCAGATGCATGAAAAAATATTGTGGCTCTAAGTAAGCTTTACTGGACAAATGTGGATGGTATATAAAAGGGGGAAGTCTATACATTTTCCAGGAATTTTTGTTGTTTTTCTTTACTGAAGCAATGGTTAAATATTTTACTGGTAGATGAAAGGATATCAGACTGGTTATTCAAACTGAGTAGATAACTGTATACATTTTCTTTTTCTCACCTTAATAAATTTCTAAAATATACCTCTTCTTCCATGTGAAATGAGATTAGATGCTGCCATTGAGATAAATTCTTAGCAGACATTGGAAGAAGTATGGCTTTCTGCCCAGGTCCTATCCTGGGTCCAAGTTTATATTGCCCAGTTTTTCTCAGTGCCACATACCAACTGGGGTATTTCCTTGATCAGTAAGTATTGCGTTTATTAGATTTCAGTCATTCAAAAAAGAAACACTCATCTGTTACACATTTAGAAGCCTGTAATCTTCCATCTTCCTCCATAGCAAGATAATGGTTCGCACACACTTCTTTGATAAGGACAACCCCTCTCTTCTGCTTGAAGTGGTAGTTGATGAGAGGGTTGCTCTTTTCCTGGAACCCGTCAACTCAGCCATTTGGATTGATGTGCAGGAAGAAGTCTCGGTTTTTGCAAAACAGCCACTTGGGGTCTTTGAAGTGCTGGGCGGGAAGGTGCTGCTGCCACTGTCCTTGGGCAATGTGGACAATGTGATGATTCTCCCAGCTGCCTTGGTCCCCTGGGGCCCTCCCGGAGTACCCGAGTCCCTGGAGCAGCACACTGGGGTCCTGGTCCCCCAGCTTTCTGCCCAGTTGTGCATGGCTGTGAGGGCCGGATCCCAGCCACGTGCTGTTGGGCCATTACCCTCCTCCATGCCCATCTTGGAGAGCCAGGTGGCCCAGACCTGGGCTAGGTGGCTACTCCACCATGGCTCTTGGGAAAGCCACCTCCACAAGCTGTGTCTGACACTGGCTTGCTGCAACATCACATTTTCTACATCTCCACCCTTGAATACCCACCAACTGCTGGCACCCATGGCTCTCCTCCTTCTCTCTGCCCTCCATTACTTATTACTCCTGGTTTCTTTTGGTTACAACTGGCATAGAACATCTTTTTCCATCCTTTCACTTTCAATCTATTTGCATCCTTGGGTCTAAGATGAATCCCTTGTAAGCAGCATATAGCTGTATTATATTTCTTAATCCATTATGCCAATCTGTGTCTTTTAATTGGTGAGTTTAGTCCATTAACATTCAAAGTTATTACTGTAAGGGCAGTTCTTGAATCTACCATCTTATCCTTCAGTTTTTTTTGTTGTCAGATCTATATTTTCTTTTCCCTCTCTCTATTTTTATCCTTTAAATTACCCTTATAGATATTCTGCAATTTTGTACCCTCCTCCAGACCTCCCTCTTCTGTCCTTTTGTTCAGCTGAAAGAACTCCTTTTAGTATTTCTTGTAGGGCAGGTCTCTTATTGACAAATTTTCTCTGCCTTTGTTTGTCTATGAGGATATAATCTCTCTCTCAATTTTGCAGGACAGCTTGGCAGAATATAGAATTCTTGACTGGAAGTCATTCTCTTTCATAATCTTAAATATATCATACCAATGCCTTCTCACCTCCATGGTTCCCGTAGAATGGTCTGAGCTCAGTCTTATGTAGTTTTCCTTGTATGTTAGTGAATCTCTTTTCTGTTACTGCTTTCATGACTTTTTGCTTCTCCTCAAAATTTTACATTCTGATTATTATGTGTCTTGGAGTAAGCCTATTTGGAATTTGTTGGGCTTGTTTGATTTACGTATGTATGTGTTTTATAAGGGTAGGGAAGTTTCCCCCCATAATCTCTTCAACTAGCTTTCCTATCCCTTTACACTTTCTTCTTCTGGGATACCAATAATCTTTATATTTGTGCATTTCATGTTGTCTATCATTTCTTTGAGATCTAGTTCCATTTTTTTTCATCTTTCTTGCACTTTTTTCTTTGGTGTGCTCGAGTTTAACTGCCTTATCTTCTAATTCACTTATTCTTTCTTCTGCCTTTTCAAATCTACTGTTATGTGTCTCTGATATACTTTTAATTTGGCTACAGTATCTTTCATCTCCATGAGATCTGCTAGTTTTCTATCTATTCTGTCAAATTCTCTTTATGCTCTTCCAGTGTCTTCTTGATATCTTTTATGTCACTATGAACATCCTTGATTAATTGTTCCAAATTCTGTGTTCCCTCCAGTGATTTCATTTGGTCATTTTGTTGGGTCATATCTGCCTGAATCTTAACATGCTTTTTGATCTTCCATTGCAAATGGGCATTTGATCATCTTGATGGGTTATTTTGCAAGTTGATTTCCTTCCCTCACCTAAGGTTTTGTATCTACTTAGGTTTGTGTTCAAAGTTCCCTTTTGGACTTGGTTTGTGAGTCCTTCCCCACTAAACCAATCCAGATATACTTGAGGCTCTATTGAAAGGTAGGCAATTTGCCAGACTGCACTTTCCTCTTCTTCCCAGCAGATAGTGCTCGTGAGCTACTGCTTCCCCTCAGGCCCACTTCTCCCTGACTGCAGGTACTAGCTGAGCTGAATGGAGATGCAATGTTATTCCAGCCTGAGCCACTGATCTCATTGCTCATTGTAAGCTGCCAAAATTGGGGCTGGTTGATGGGTAGTGTCGACCTCAGTATGGAACCTGCTTGTGTGTCCAATAGATAGCTGGTCCCTAGACTCACACTTGGGATGTCCTTGGACTGCGGGATTGGGTATTTCAGCTTCTACTGCACACAACCAATCCAGAAATATCTGGCAGCTGGTCATGGTGTTCAGTTCAGGCAGCTTCCTTGGCCTCACCTCTCCATCCTCACATGCCTGAGGTCTCTGGGCCTCTGTGGGATAAATGGAGTAATATTGGAATCAAACAAGTCTGTTTCATTGGCAAGATTCTGGAGAAAGATACATTGACTTGAGAAAAACTAATGTTTGTCACATGGGAAGGCATATGGCTTGCATCTACTGGTCCTTGTTCCCAGTTCTGTTGCTTCCAGCTTCTGATCCAGTGGCTTCCTCTCCAAGCATCTGAGAGACCTGACTTAACTTCTCTGGGGCAATTCTGGATGTCTTCTCCTAGCTTCCCTTGGCTCTCCCCAGGTTCTCACTTGCTTAGCATCTCATGGAAAGGCACATGGCAATGTCTGCTGGGTTCTCTTTCCTTTCTAACTTCTGTTGACTCTCTCAGCTTCTGGTGTCTCCTGGGGTTTCTACATTTCCAAACATCTGAATCTTGGCATTTCTCTCTCTATTGGCACACCAAGCATCTCCAAATGTCTGTGTATTAGCTTTCTCCAAAATGTTTCCCCTTTTAAAGGACACCAGTAAACTAATCAAGACCCACCTTGAAAGGATGGAGTCACATCTGCATCTCATCGAAAGGTCACACCCAAATTCAGTGTATCACATCTCTATGGAAACAACTTAAAAAAAATTCCCACCTTAAATATTAAATCAGGATTCAAGAGCATGGCATTGCCATGTTTTAAGCCATTTGAAACAGTTTCAAACTGGCACAGCAATCCAAATTGGAACAACCGATGTGTTTCAGTTTGCTAAAGCTGCTGGAATGCAATATACCAAAAATGGATTGGTTTTTACAAAAGGGATTTATTAAGTTACAATTCTAAGGCCACGGAAAAGTCCAAAGTAAGGCATTAACAAGAGGATACCTTCACTGAAGAAAGGTAGATTGCATCTGGGTTCCCTGTCACATAGGGACATGATCTGCTAGCTTTATCTCCAGGAATCTTCAATGGCTTACCTGGGGCTCTGTCTATTCTTTTGGATGTCATGGCTCTAAAGCTTTTTCCAAAATGGTTCCCACTCAAAGGACTCCAGTCAGCAGCCCCACCTTAAATGGGTGAAGACACATATCCATGGAAATCATCTGTTCCAGTTTGAAAAGGCTTACGTACCCTAGAAAAGCCATGTTTTAATCCTAATCAACCTTGTGGGAGCAACGGTTTCTTCTAATCCCTGTTCAGTACTCTATGTTGGAAACTTTAATTAGCTTAACTCCATAGAGATGTGAATCAGTCAAGTGCGGGTATTAAACTTGATTAGGTGGAGACATGTCTCCACCCATTCTAGGTGGGTCTTGATTGGTTCTACTGGAATCCCATTAAAGAAGAAGCATCTTGGAGAAAGCTTCAGAATGCTGCAGAACCATGAAGCACAGAGTCCACAAGCCAGTGACTTTTAGAGATTCTGAGAGAGCAAAGAAGGATGACAGAATGCTGCAGAGCCATGAAGCAGAAAGTCCACCAGCCAGTCACTTTTGGAGATGAAAAAAGAGAACACCTCCCGGGGAGCTGGAGAGGAGGCTAGCAGATGATGCTGTGTTTGCCATGTACCTTTCCAGATGAGAGAGAAATGCTGACTGTGCTCACCATGTGCCTTTCCAATTGAGAGAGAAACCCTGAACTTCATCGGCCTTCTTGAGTGAAGGTAACCTCTTGTTGGTGCCTTAATTTGGACATTTTTATAGACTTGCTTTGGGACATTTTCTTGGCCTTAGAACTGTAAACTAGTATAATGTATTAAATTCCCCTTTTGAAAAGTCATTCCATTTCTAATATATTGCACTCTGGCAGCTTGCAGACTAGTACAAGGAGGTACACTGTAACCCAAAAGAGCTGAATGAGTTTTCCAGTCTATATGGATAGAAATTTTGAGAATATGTGTGAGAATGGATATTAAGGGTTCGGAATAATGGTGGAAGGAATATAAAGTTGAATCAAGTTGAATTTATTGATATGGGCCCACTAAGCAGAAATTCTGCATTCAGTATGTAGCTTGAGGGGTTAGAAATGACATTAACAGTTTGCTTGGATGGTTGGCAGAAACATGGATCAAAAGATGGCCAACATTACCTGAGGTCAAAATTCCAGAACTGCCCTGTTATGATGTAGATGAGGGGATCCAGAGGCTTAGAGAGATTGGAATGTTAGAATGGATTTATCATGGAAGACTTTATCATACACGCCAAGAATGTCCAGAGGACACATCTTTAATCAAACCCTTGAGAAATAAATTCATGAGACTAGGTCTATCATCCCTGAAGAGCTCTGTAGTTGCTCTTCACTGTAGGTCTGATATTACTTTGGGAACTGCTGTCACTGAGCTGTAATACTTAAACAGAATGTGGATGATTGGATCCTGAGTTGGCAGAGGCCCATGTGGCGACAGTTAATCACCATAGACAAGGTGGGCACAGCCACCATAATAGACAGCAGACTCAAAGCAGTGGTCAAAATAATCTGATTTGCTGAGATTTACGGAGTTGGCTAGTAGAATATAGGCTTCCTAGAGGTAAATAGATGGACAATACATTAAATTCTTGTTCGATCTGTGTAAGCTTAAGAATTCTAAATCAAATGAATAAAAGTTTAAATTGAATTAAAAAATGGAGTGCTACAACCTCTTGGTCAATTCCTAGACATGAGAGCGTTTACAGACCCAGAGACCCTTGAATGAGGGGAAGGGCAGGTACACTTGGGGAATGACCCAGTTACAATTGCAAAATTTATACTGTTAATCTTCCTCCAAGCCTTCTCCAAGGATAGCTATGGCCTTTTGCCAGGGTAACTGTGCACAGGGGAAAGGAAATAATCAGATATTTCAAAGATTACTAGACATTGGCTCATAAGTGACAGTAATTCCAGGAAACCCAAATGTTACTCTGGTCCACCAGTCAGTGAGGGCTTATAGAGGTCAGGTGATCAATGGAGTTTTACCTGAGATCTGTCACACAGTGTGTCTCTGGACTTATTTTGTGGTAATTTCCCCTATTCTGGGATGCATAATTGAAATAGACATACTCATCAACTGGTAAAATCACCACATTAGTTCCCTGACTCATGGAGTGAGGGCTATTATGGTAGGAAAGGCCAAGTAAAAGCCAGTAGAACTGCCACTATCTGCAAAATAGTAAATCAGAATCAATACTGGACTTCTGGAGAGATTGCAGAGGTTAGTGCCATGCTTCAGGACTTGAAGGATGCAGAGATGTTGAGTCTTATCTGCTCTGCAGATAACTACTCTCATTTTGTTCAACATTTTTTTAAATTGTGAAATGTAACATATATACAAGACAGCAGTAAATTTCCAAGTACATTTTAACAAGTAGTTATAGAACATATTTTAAAGACTGGTCTGGGTTACAGTTTCATGATTTTTCATTTTTTCTCCTAGCAGCTCCAAGACACTGGAGACCAAAAGATGTGTCAATTCAGTAATCATACTCATTTGTCAAATCCTATCTTCTCTGTTATACTCTTACTACTTTTTTTATGAAAGATAATATATATACAAGAAAGCAATACATTTCAAAGTACATCACAATAATTAGTTGTGGAATAGATTTCAGAGTTTGATATGGGTTACAATTCCACAGTTTTAGGTTTTTACTTCTAGCTGCTCTAAGGTACTGGAGACTGAAAGAAATATCAATATAATGATTCAGCAGTCATAGTCATTTGTTAAACCCTACCTTCTTTGTATAACTGCACATTCACCTTTGATCTTTCTCCCACCTTTTAGGGGTATCTTGGCTATGTGAATTCTAACATTTCATGTCGGAAGGGGCTGTTGATAATATGGGATGAGGGATGGAACTAGTTGATGCTCTGGAGAGGCTGGCCCGTCAACATTTCAGGACTTAGCTACTCCAGGGTCTGATCTGGAGATTGTAGTTTTCTGGAAAATTTCCCTAGTGCATGGAACAGTTGTAGAATCTTATATAATTCCCTAGATATTATTTTTTTCCTTAACTTTTTTATTGCATAATATAACATATACACAAAGCAAAGAAAGAAAAAACTATAGTTTTCAAAGCACTCTTCAACAAGTAGTTACAGGACAGAGCCCAGAATTTGTCATGGGCTACCATATGATCCTCTGAGATTTTTCCTTTTAGTTGCTCCCAAATGTAGGAGGCTAGAAGGAATAAATATTTTTCCATCATCATAATAGACTTTTATTTTCTTTTATGTGAAGAATAGCATATATACAAAAGAGCAATAAATTTCAAAGCACAGTACAACAATTAGTTGTAGGACAGATTTCAGAGGTTGGTATGGGTTACAATACCAAAATTTTAGGTTTGTGGGATGGGTATGGAGCAGGATGCATGGCATGGGGAGGGGAACAATAGTGTGGTGATGAGTTGCAGTGCAGGTACATGCATGTGTTGGGGACTCTACACTGGTGACTGTGAGTATGGAGTGTGGTCATGGGGTTCTGTATGTGCAGTACAGGGGCCGTGGGGGTGAGGTGCAGTGTAGGCAGCCTTTGAGCACAGAAGCAGGGTGAGGCATGTGGGGCACAGAGATAGGGTGAGGCAAGAGCCAGGTGGTGGGGCTGAACAGATATACTAGGGCTGGTATGTGGGCAGGATGTGGGTGGGCGCATGAAGTGTGTAGGTCATGGGTGTCAGGATGTGGAGCACATGGCAAAGAAGTCGGGGCACAGGGTGGTTGGGATATGGGTGTGCCGTTGTGCAGGGGGAAGTGTCCAGGGTGGCCAGAATGCAGATGCATGAATATGTAGGAGTGGGGCAAAGTCATGGAGGTTGTGGGATGCTTGTCACGGGTAGGTGATGATGCATGGGTGGGGCCCTGATGTGGGTCTGCAGGTGCAGGGGTAGAGTGGGGTAGGGGTGCCTTCTTGTGCAGGATAGAGGTTATGTGGCACAGATATGTGGTTGAGAGACCTGCCAGGTGTGGGAGAAGGGCACTTGTGCTATGAGGTGGGGCAAGGGTGTTGTTCTAGTTTGCTAGCTGCCAGAATGCGATATACCAGAAACAGAATGGCTTTTAAAATGGGGAATTTAATAAGTTGCTAGTTTACAGTTCTAAGGCCAACAAAATGCCCCAATTAAAACAAGGCTATAGAAATGTCTAATCTAAGGCATGCAGGGAAAGATACCTTGGTTCAAGAAGGCCAATGAAGTTCAGGGTTTCTCTCTCAAGTGGAAGGGCACATAGCGAACACAGACTTTCTCTCTCATCTGGAAGGCACAAGGTGAACATGGCATCATCTGCTAGCTTTCTCTCCTGGCTCCCTGTTTCATGAAACTCCCCGGGAGGTATTTTCCTTCTTTATCTCCAAAGGTCACTGGCTCGTGAACTCTCTGCTTCATGGTGCTGCAGCATTCTCTGCTCTCTCTGAAATCTCTCTTTCTCCAAAATATTTCCTCTTTTATAGGACTTCAGAAACTAATCAAGACCCACCCAAATGGGTGGAGACATGCTTCCAGCTAATCCAGTTTAACAAGCACTCTTGATTAAATCACACCTCCAGGGAGATGATCTAATTACAGTTTCAAACATACAGTACTGAATAGGGATTAAAAGAAATGGCTGCCTTTACAAAGTGAGATTAGGATTAAAACATGACTTTTCTAGGGTACATACATCATTTCAAACCAGCAAAGGTGTGCACGTGTTGGGGAAGGGGTTTGGGATAGAGGGGTCAAGGGGTCCTTGCATGGATACATGGGTGCCAGGCAGGGAGGATGTAACTGTGCTGTTGCATGGATCTGGGGTGTAGGGCCCTGGTGTGAGTGGGTCTGTGGGGCAGGGCCCTGGTGTGCACATGCACAGAGTTCAAGGGCAGCAAGGTGGGACTGTGCCTGCATGGGCTGGGGGTGGGTGTGGCCCAGGTGCGCAGGTCAGCTCTTGCCCAGAGCTGAGGGGGTGTGGCATGAGTGGGTGCATGTGTGTGCGTGCATCTAGGGAGCAGGATGCTGATGTGCATGCACCAGAGCTCAGTGGGGTGCTGGGCGGGGTTGAGAAACTGTAAGGGCTGTGTGCAGGTGTGGCCCAGGTATGAAGGTGAGTGCTTGCAACCGATATCTGTAGGTAACTGCCTGCAGGGGGCAGGGAGGATAAGGTGGGCATTGAGGAGCTGGCCACTGGTACATGGTTCTCAGGAGGAGTGGGGCGAGCCTGTGACCTTGCACTGGAGAGGTGGGTCAGGTTGGGACAGGCTTAAAGGCATGCACAGGGCAGGGGTGCGGGTGCAGGGATGTGTGGGAAGGGGTTTGGGGTGGGTGTGCTGGGAGCGCGGTGGGTGGTCTGGTGACAGGGTTCAGGTGAGTGGGTTGTGGGAGGAATTGTGAGTTGCAGGGCGGAAGTGGCACATGTGAGGGTAATGCAATCAAGGAATGTGGCTTGGCTTATTTCTTTGACCCTGCCTCACTGTGTACTCTTGATGGCTCAAGGCCTCCATCTGCAAATGGACATGCTAGGCTGTTTGCACTAGTTGGCCAGTCTCCAGTTCTCTATGTCTCAATTCTTCTGCTTTTCAACCAGGGCCTCAATATGTGGTTTAGAAGACCCTCCCAGGTCACTTACACTCTGTAATTGCTCTCCCAGTCTTTTTTCTGTCCCTTCTCTAGATGTTCTTTGGAGCAGGGTTGAACCCAATCTGCTTATTCTGCCATCTGCATGGAAGTCTCCTGGACATTTTAAATTTCTGTTACTGTTTCCTTTACCTCCACTAATTCTGTTTGATTCCTTTTTAAAATTTATATCTCTTTGCAAGTATTTTTCATATTGCTCTTTATTATTTTCCTGATATCCGTTTGTTCTCTGTATTTTCCTTCATCTCCTTGAGCATTTTTAAGACCATTCATTTAAAGACTTTGTTCAGTATGTCCACATTCTATTCTTCATTATTGTTTTCTGGATTTTTATCCTCTTCCTTTGGATGGACATTTATTTACTGTTTCTTTGTTTTGTTTTGTATTGTATTATTTTGTTATGCACTATTAGTTAATATTTTAAAATGTTAACTCTGGGATTTATTCCCTGAGATGTCTGTTTCTTGATTTTGTAACCAGCTGGTAATAAGACAGATTTTCTTGAGCTTTATCCCTCCTAATAGCAAGTTCTGCTCAAGGTGAATGCAGTGTATAGGGTTTTCCATGTCTTTCTGGACCTCTGTATTGTCCTGGGCTTTTGCTTTTTAGTTGTTTTGCAATTCCCCTGTTCACAGGAGTTTGTTTGTCCCCTCTGTTTCTCAGGACACAGACCTCTTTCTCATGGGTGCTTGAAGCTGACAGGTCTTTGTCTTAGACTGTCTGCTTCTGTGGTTTCTTATACTCCTTTTCATTGTTTCCAGCTGCTTTTTCCATTGGTGCAAATTCTGGGAGGAGGGGCATGCCAAGGAGGAGTTTCCCAAGTCAGTCTTTCCCAGCCAAAATGGGGCCCAGGGCCCACGAAGGGAGTAGAGACTGGCTCCAAAGTGCCCTGAGGATGGTGTCAGGAGGGGTGCCAAGATCTTCTCCAGTGGCTCCCTAAAACTAAGCATCCCTGGCTGCCCAACAATGGAGTCATTAAGCTAAGTGATAGCCCTGAGGAAGCACAATGTCCTTCTGTCTCCACTGCCACTGCCCCTCTCTTTGGGAGGCTGAAACAATGGCTGCCTCTGCCTTTGTTCTGGGAGGGTTGAAACAATCCCTTCCCTCAGAGCTGGGTCCCTATCAATCTGAATTTGCTAATCAAGCCCATGATCAGTGAATAGCTGTGCCTACCCCTGATCTTGGGGAAAAGGATTTTTATGTCCCTTTCTGTCACCAGTGAGCTAGCCAAGGGCTGGACCCCATGGTAGCATGCCATGAGAGTGGGGATTGGGTGCCAAGATCCACCATGTGGAGCGAGCAATTTACTGTTCCTTATGTTTTTTTTTTTTTTTTAGCCCTCAGACTGTCAGGACCCTTCTATTCTTTATGGTATATTATCAACCTCTTCCTCCCACTCTTCCTTGGACACTATAGAGTTCTTATGGCCTCTATAATTTCAAAGTAGTTGTTTCATACAGTTCCTTACTGATTAGTAGTTATCTTTTTAGAAGGACTGAATCCTGGAGCTTCCTATTCTGCCATCTTCCCCCAATCCTCCCAGGTTTGCCTTTCACAAAGATTCTTCAGAATGCCAGATATGTATCCATGTGAGAGGGATATGAATTTTAAGTATCACTTAAGTTGATCACATGAAGTTACCACTTTCTTTACAAGTTCATAACTAAGCACAAATCATGCACCCCTTATCCTGATAATGACAAAAACATAAACATGTCAATTTTGAGTGTCAAAGCATGTTAAACAGAAATAATCAAGTCTATTGGCTGAATCTTGAAAGTAATAGATGTCAACCTTTCCACATTTCAGTTTTTATAGTGGAGGTATTAAAAAGTTATGTGACCATTGGCCCCTAACCCACTCTGAGTATAATGGAAAGAGTGCAAAATCTTTCTTTTAATCTTTAGTCAAGTGAGAAAGGTTCCAATGTTACCAATCACAAAGTCTCCACAAATAGAAAAATTAGAAGGGTGCAACTAATCTTTATTCCTAACACTTTTCTTTGCATAAATTTTGAGAGGAAACATGGTTTATTTAGTCCCATTCCCTTAGACGAAATCTAGGACAGGCAGTTCTTATATTGGTTAAGGTTGCTCTCCAGGTCTTAACTTCCCCATAAGTCCAGGAGCCATGTTCATTAGTGCTGAGTGGGCTCCTATGGCAACTAGCATCAAATTAGCCCTATTTCATGAAACAAGAGGATCAAGTAGAGGTATAGTCAAGTTTTACCTGTCAAATTTGGTTGAAGCCTGCATGAAACTGGTTGCTGTAACAGTGGCTAGAAATAATGTAAAACCTAGAGGATTTAAAGAGATTCACAGTAGATGTCCAATTCACTTTCCCATTCTAATCCAATGCCCCAGGATTAGAGTGTTTTCATTCATATCAGCACGTTTGTTTCTCATTCTCAGGCAAGAACCAAACATCACTCTACTCTTTCCTCCTTGGAGCATCTCTCACTGAGCTTGAGGTGAGGAAGAAGTACCCCTCAAGCCATCCCCACATGGAGGAGAAATAATCAGAATATACCAGAGGCTCTCTCTAGAGAAATCCCCTAATTTCCAACCTCACACAGCTCTTTCTGCATTACCTTTCTTACAGGATCATGTGGTCACCGATACAAGGATTACAAAAAATAATTATTGACTACCTTGCACAGGTATTTTGCCTCTAACTTTCAAATGTGAGAGTAATCAGAACTTATTTCATTAGAAAGTTCTTAGAAATGGGAACAGACTGAAATAGCTTAATTTTAACAACTTTATTTTCCAAATTAATTAATGACTAGACATTCAAAATTAATTCTCTTTTATATAGTCATTCTATAATTCTATTCTTCTCCTCCTTCTTTGCAAAGGAAATAAGATCTAATTAGATTTTCTTATCTTTGCATCAGAGAAAGAACATCTTTTCTTCATGCTATCTTTTGTTCATGCTGACCTACACTAAGGTATGGTTTAACCCACTTTGTCTTGGTTGCCACTATCTCATCTCATTACATTTGTGGATCTACAGTCCTGCTGTGATCTTCAGTCTCAGGTGCACCCACTCTGCTACATCCTTGTTCCAATTTTTAGCCCTCTCCTGGACCAAAATTCTTCTTAGCCATCAGTGCACATATATTAATGTCTGGATAATTCTCAGCTGCTTCTTCATGCCATTCTGGGTACATGTATTCGATTAATGTCTTCAAGCTCAACTGCACTCTCATGTCATTCAGCCATGATGTACCTATCACTTACGCTGAAATTTATCCCAAAGAATACAAACTACCATTTCTTATACTCTCAGATCTTTCAAACTTTTCTTGGAGGATCTAGTGATTTTTTTGCCCTCATCCCTTTCTCAGGGGCCCACTGGTCTCTAAACTTCAGGAATTTCCCTTCTGTTTCCTCCTTTTAAGTATTAATCAATTGTATCTTCTTCTGAGTAGGCTTAGTTATCATATAATCTTCTTCACTGTATCGCTTATGGTACAAATGCTATACTGTAAGCCACCTAGCTTTCTACCTTAGTATTTATATCTAAGCTTTTTGAACTTAATAGGAATACTCTTTTCTTGTTCAGCTTCCTGGATCTTGCCATTGAAAGCTATGTTTTGTCTTATCTGTAGATAGCAAATTCAAGTAAAATAAAGAATTCTTAATTCTTTTATATCATCTCTACCCTGAAGCCAGTGTACAAAATAGTACCTTCTGACTCTTAAATGATAGTGGAAGAGGGATTAAAGGACTTGAAAATATATTTTAATGTTGAAGTATTTCCCCACCAAAATAGTATTCATTACATTTAAAGGCATCACCAGAAGTCCCAGCCTACTAGAGAAAGAGAGGACAAACCTTGGACCAGTTCATTTTTTATTCCTTCCAGAAAGCCAGCACAATACTAGGAAGTTTTGTATAGTGGAATTAGCATGAGATTTGGTAGCCCCTGGCATATTTGGGTTCAAATTTAGGCTTTCCTGCTGATTATTTGTGCAATCTTGGAAAATGTATTTACTCTAAAGCTTAGTTTCCATACTTATATGGGTGATACTAACAGTCAACTCACAGGTTAGTGTAAGCAATGAGGTTTTATACAAAGTGACTTGCATATGCAAGGTGGTCAGCAAATGCTAGTTCCCTCCCTGACTTTTCTTAAGGCATCTTCCCATTAATACATTAACGCAGATAAGTATATGATACTTTATGTGTAATTAGGCCCTCTTTATCCAGGCTTAGGGTCCTTCATTTTTTCAGCCTTACCAGAATTCTTCAAATTTCCATTTCATTTAAAGTAGGAAATTGACACAGAGGAACTAATGAATAGAAAAAAAAATAATCAAATATTTTATAAATTAATTTCAAATGCTTTCCTGGTCATTTGCAAATTGAAGTTCACCAGGATACCCTAAACTTTGTGATGTTGGGCTGGGCAATATTCAGCAGTTCTAGTTCTGGCCCAGAAAACTATGCCAAAGAATGGGCAGAACCTGATGTTTCCCTTGTTGACCAGCAGTCTTAAATACAGTACAGATAACTTCAGCTCTAGAGGGCTTAGAGATCTTAAGCAGCTGTGACTGTGGTCTCTCAAGTTCATGTTGGAGTTTATGTTTCAACAGAGTCTGTACAGATACGACAGATCAATGTTCACCCAGATTTTTAGAATTCAAAACTAAATTAATAATCCCAAGAATAGGAGATGGACTTGGTGACATCAAGAAATTTGCCCTTTGTAAGAAATAATATTTGTTTATTTTTATATAAGCAGCTCTTCATTTCTTTCCCTGTGGAGTATCCATACCTATTAGGCTAATATCCTTTTCCTGGGTAATGGTAATGTTTTTTAGTCTCAAATTTTGTTAGTATGCCAGTGAATACAATCAAAATTCATTATTAGTCTGAACAAAGAAAAATCTGGGAAGTAATTCTTAGGGAGAATGAACTTATGTCTTGGGGCATGTGGAATAGAGGAAAGGAAGAGGATTGGGAGAAGAGAGTAACAAAATATAATTTATTTCATATTTCAGGACTAAAATATAAATGATTTCTTATTTACTCAGTGTTTTGAGTTATTTAATAGTCAGGAAAGCATATAGGTTAAGCATGAGAAAGACAGCCCTGAATTCAAATCCAAGCTAAGTCAATAAAAATTGAATAATTATGAGCAAGTTAATTAGTCTGCTTAAATTTTCATGTTCTCACAAGTAAAATCAGCTGAGTAATCTTAATTGGGCTATTGTGAAGTTTAAATAAGATAACAAAATATAAAATGCTGCAGCCACTGTGGAAGACAGTTTGGCAGTTCTGCAGAAAGCTTAGTATAGAATTACCATATGACCCAGAAATCTATCTACTATGAATATGCCCAAAAGAACTGAAAGCAGAGATTTGAACGGATATTTATACTCCAATGTTCATAGTAACATTATTCACAATAGACAAAAGATGGAAGCATCCCAAGTGTCCATTAACTGATGACTGAATAAAGAAAATGTGTATAGTCATACAATGGAATATTATTCAGCAGAATAAAAGAATGAAGTTCTAATACATGCGATAACATGGAGGGACCTTGAAGGCATTATGTTGAGTGAAATAAACCAAAAACAAAAGGACAAATATTGTTTGATTTCACTGACATGAAATAATTAGAACCAGCAAACTCACAGAGTTAAAATCTAGAATATAGGCTACCAGGGACTGAGTTGGGGGTGAGTAATGTGGAGTTAATGCTTAATTGGGTCAGAATTTCTATTTAGGTTGAATATAAAGTTTTGGAAATGTTTGTGGGTGATAGCACAAAACTGTGAGTGCAAATAACAGCACTGAATTATATATGTGAATGGGGTGAAAAGGGGAAATATTAGGTCATATATGATACTAGAATAAAAGTTAAAATGTTAAACATAGGACTGTAGAACAAAGAGGATCCTATTATGAGCAATGAACTTTATTTAATAGTATAGTTATTAAAATATTCTTTCATGAATTATAACAAACATGTCACTCCATCACAAGGTATTAATAATAGAGTGGTATATGGGGAAAAATACATCCTTATGTAAACTATGCACTATAGTTAATAGTACAAATTTAATATTCTTTCATCCATTGTACCAAATGTACCATATTAATGCAAAGTGTTAATAATAGGAGAGAGGGGCATATGGGAATGCTGTATTTTTTATATGATTTTTCTGTAAACCTACAATTTCTCAAAATAAAAATAATTTAATCAAACACAAAATTGTTTCTTCAAATAAATACTGTCACATTAAAAATATAATAAATGCAAAATTCTTGCAGAACGGCTGATGCATAAGAAGCACTAATTGTTTTTTCTTTAATTTTTAATATTTGTTAGTATTAATAAGATAATATTCTGCATAAGTATCTCAATGGATAATCAAAAATCTGTTTTATGCAGCTGTTCATATTTTAGGCAGAGAGAACCCTTTTTATTGGTACAATGATATAAAATTGATTTACTCATATACAGAAAACCTACTTTGCCTAAAAAAAAGTGTGCTAAAGTCTTATCACATGAATAAAATTGCAAAATAATCACCTTATGTATATGGTAATACCTTGTATCTTTATAAGGTTTTCTCAGCATCAACCTATTAAGACTTTTCATTTTCCCTCCAAACTCCTTTCTTAAACAGGAAATTAAGATCTATTTTTAAATTTTTATATTTAGTTTCTTATCTGCTCAGCTACAAGTAGCACTTTCAAAAGTGATCACATTCTGATCTTTGGAACATACATGTAATAGGATATTTTGATGGACCATGTGCTGGTTTGAAAGGATTTATGTACCCTAGAAAAGCCATGTTTTAATCCTAATCCCATTTGGTAAAGTCAGCCATTTCTTCTAATCTCTGTTCAGTGCTGTATGTTGGAAACTTTAATCTGATTATCTCCATGCAGATGTGACTTGATCAAGTGTGGGTATTAAACTTGATTAGGTGGAGTTGTGTCTCCACCCATTTTTTGTGGGTCCTGATAAGTTTACTGGAATCGTATAAAAGAAAAAGTATTTTAGAGAAAGCTTCAGGATGCCACAGAACCACAAAGCAGAGTCCATCAGCCAGCAACTTTTGGAGATGAAGAAGGAAAACACCTCCTGGGGAGCTTCATGAAACAAGAAGCTGGAAGAGAAAGCTAGTAGACTTTACAATGTGCCCTTCCAGCCAAGAGAGAAACCCTGAACATCATCAGCCTTCTTGCACCCTGGATGCCTTAGATTGGACATTTCTATAGACTTGTTTTAATTGGGACATTATCTCAGCCTTAGAATTGTAAACTAGCAACTTATTAAATTCCCCTTTTTAAAAGCCATTCTGTTTCTGGAATATTGAATTCTGGCAGCTAGCAAACTAGAACAGACCACAACGTAAAACTCAAACCTGTGTTTACCAATAGATTCAGGTCATTCTTCCTTCAATTTATAACTACTAGATTCTGCAAGATAAAGTTAGTATATTTCCTCACACATATCTTTATGCATCCACAACTTCACACAGAAACCGAGAAGCTTCTTGAGAAGAAACAGCCTGGCTTCTGAATCCCTTCCCTTTGTGGTTCAAAAGTTTGTAAAGGTTGTCTGACAGACTAAGATTGCACTGATCAGAGCCTAATTGTAGGAAAGGACAAGGGCCCAAGAAAGAGCCTACCATATGGAAAAAGGAATGAAGATCAGTTGGCTGCCCTTTGCCAGTTGGCTAAGAGTTAAGCAGCATTGAGAGGCAGTTGATTTTGAAACTCATCTTGACAATCATAGAAGGAAACTCAGACCCTAAAGAAGTAGAACTGTAAGTAAATCATGTGAAGTATAATATAGGAGATCAGTACAGACTAACATGGACATTTATATAGACTTGTTTTAATTTGGAAAATTCCACAGCCTTAGAACTGTAAACTAGCAACTTATTAAATTCCCCCTTTTAAAAGCCATTCTATTTCTGGTATATTGTATTCTGCCAGCCAGCAAACTAGGACACTGGTAACCTATATTTTAAATTCTAACTCTATGCATTTTCTTTTTCAGTTTATTTCATATCAGTGAGATAATACTATATTTGTCCTTTTGTATCTGGTTTATTTTAGTCAGTATAATGTCTTCAAGGGTCATCCATGTTGTCATATGGATGTAATTGTCATTACAATAGGGATTAATTCTTTTTTACAACTGGATCATATCCCATTGTAGGCATATACCACACTTTTTGTTTATCCATTCATAAGTTAACGGACACTTGGGTTGCTTTTATCTTCTAACAATTGTGAATAATACTACAATGAGCATCAGTGTTCAAACGTCTCTTTCAGTCCATCCTTCCAGTTCTTCTGGGTATATACCTAACAGGAAATGCTAGATCACATGGCAATTTTATATTTAGCTTCCTGAGGAACTGGCAAACTGTCTTCCACAGTGGCTGTACCATTTTACATTCCCACCAACAGTGAATAAGTAGTCCTATTTCACCATATCCTCTCCAACACTTGTAGTTTTCCATAATTTTAATACTATCCATTCTAATAAGTATGAAAATTTATCTATTGTGGTTTTGATTTGCATTTCCTAATAGCTAGTGACATTGAGCTTCTTTTCATGTGCTTTTTAGACATTTGCATTTCTTCTTTGGAAAAATGTCTATTCAAGTCTTTTGTCCATTTTTAAATTGGATTGTTTATCTTTTATTGTCAAATTGTAAGATTTCTTTATGTATTCTGGATATCAAACCTTTATTAGATATGTGGTTTCCAAATATTTTCTCCCATGGAGTAGGTTATGTTTTCACTTTCTTGACAAAGTCTTTTGAAGCATTTTTTTTTAATTTTGAAGAGGTCCTATTTATTTCTTCTTTCATTGCTTGTGAATTGGGAGTAAAGTCTAACAAAGCATTGTGTACCACAAGATCTTGAAGATTCTTCCCTACATTTCCTTCTAGGAGTTTTATGGTCCTGGTTCTTATATTTAGATCTTTGATCTATTTTGGTTAATTGTTGTAAATTGTATGACTAAGAGTTTCTCTTTCATTATTTTTCATATGGATATTCAGTTCTCCCAGTCCCATTTGTGGAAGATGCTATTTAGTTCCAGTTGAGTGGATGTGCCAGCTTTATGCAATGACAATTGTTGATCAATGTAAGGGTTTATTTCTGGGCTGTCAATTAGATTCCATTGGCCAACATATTGATCTTTATGCCAGCACTATGCTGTTTTGACCACTGTAGCTTCATAATATTCTTTAAAGTAAGTATGTGTAAGTCCTTCAGCTTCATTCTTTATCAAAAATTTTTTTTGCTATTTGAGGTCCCTTAACCTTCCAAATAAATTTGATAATTGGCTTTTCCACTTCTGCAAAGTAGGCTGTGGGAATTTTGATTGGAAATTCATTGACTCTGAGTAAATCAATTTGGGTAAAGTTGACATCTGTTCTAGTTTGCTAGCTGCTGGAATGCAATATAGCAGAAATGGAACAGCTTTTAAAAGGGGGAACTTATTAAGTCACAAGTTTATAGTTTTAAGGCCATGAAAATGTCCCAATTAAAGCAAGTCTATAAAAATGTCCAAATTAAGGCACCAACAAGCGGTTACCTTCACTCAAGAAAGGTCAATGAAGTTCAGGGTTTCTCTCTCAACTATAAAGGCACATGGCAAACATGGCAATGTCTGCTAGCTTTCTCTCCAGGCTTCTTGTTTCATGACGCTCTACCAGGGGTATTTTCTTTCTTCATCTCCAAAGGTCTCTGGCTGCCTGCACTCTGTGGTTCTCATGTTCTCTCTCCTCTTGTGGATCTATCATGGCTCTGTTGCTCTCTCCAAAATGTTTCCTCTTTTAAAATATTCCAGTAAACTAATAAAGACCCACCTGGAATGGGTGGAGTCACATCTTGGTCTAATCAAGTGTTAGTACTCACAATTGGGTGTGTCACATATCCGTGGAGCTAATCTAATAAAATTTCCAGGCTACAGCACTGAATAGGGATTAAATTAGCCACAAGATGGATCAGGATTAAAACATGGCTTTTCTAGGGTACATAATCCTTTCAAACTGGCACAACATCTTAAGGATATTTAGTTTGCTAGCTGCCAGAATTCAATATACCAGAAACTCAATGGCTTTTCAAAACAGGAATTTAACACGTTGCAAGTTAAGAGTTTTTAGGCTTGGAAATGTCCCAATTAAACCAAGCCTATAGAAAGGTCCAATCTAAGGCACCCAGGAGAAGATATCTTGTTTCAAGAAGGCTGATGAAGTTCAAGATTTCTCTCTCAAGTGGAAAGGCACTTGGCAAACATGGTTAGCTTCTCTCTCATCTGGAAAGGCACATGGTGAACATGGTCAGGGTTTCTCTCTGGGCTGAAAGGGCACATGGTGAACATGGAATCATTTGCTAGCTTCCTTTTCAGCTCCCTAGGAGGCATTTTCCTTCTTCATCTCCAAAAGTCACTGGCTGGTGGACTCTCTGCTTTGTGGTGCTGCGGTGTTCTCTGCTCTCTCAGATTCTCTTACTTTCTCCAAAATGTTTTCTCTTTTATAGGATTCCAGTAAAGTAATCAAGACCAACCTAGAATGGGTGGAGACAAGTCTCCACCTAATACAGTTTAATAACCATTCTTGATTGAGTCACATCTCTGGGGAGATAATCTAATAAAAATTTCAAACACATGGTATTGAATAGGGATTAGAAGAAACAGCTGCTTTTACAAAATGGGATTAGGATTAAAACATGGCTTTTCTAGGATACGTACATCCTTTCAAACTGGCACATTCCATCCTCTGGACCCTTAAAAAAATGTTTTTCCCATATACAAAATACATTAATTCCATCACAATATCAGACATCCTTAAATCATTTCAGTAGCAATACAAAAGAAATACAAATTTAGAAACAGTACAAACTCCTATCAAAGTTAGTTACAGGCATGGTCTAAGGCAAAATTATCCTCTGGCTCTGACCTGTGAAACTCAGAACAAGTTATCTGCTGCCAAAATACAAACGAGGACCAGTCATAAAATACATATACCCATTTCCATAGGGAGTAAGGAATACAGGGGTCACGGGACCCAAGCAGTTTCAAAGGCCTACAGGACAAACTCCATTAGATTTCAAAGTCTGAGAGTCATTTACTTTTGGGGCTTTAGAAAGTGGCAGTCCCACCCTTTCCAAAGGGCTATGTAGAGACCCACCTCTCTCTGAATGCAACCTTGGGGGACACTGGGGCGACCACCTTTATCTCAGCTCCACCCTCTCCAAGGATCAGGGCTGCACCCGGGCTCTCTGCCATCTCCAGGGCACACACTCAACCCCTCCATGTGTTGGCAGTCAGGCTCTCCCCAACCCCCAAAGAATTTGCTTCACCCTCTCCAACACCTGATGCAGCATGACTTTTCTACTGCAATGGGGTGGAAAGTCCATCCTCTGCCTTCAGGGCAAACTCACCCGCTCCACGTGCTTGGGTGGTTCCACTCTCTTGGCCCAAGGCTTCTTGACTTTAGACCCCAGCCTCCATGATTTTGCCTCTGAAGTTATTTTTCTTCCAGTGTGTCCCTTCTTTGTCCCTCTCAGTCCTGACTGGCAGTGGTTCTTTTTATGCAGATCCTGCAACACTCTTATTAGCTTTCTATGCAATAGCCTCAGATCATGCCAATCGGACATAAGGAGTTTCCACAAATCCTTCCTGGATAACTCCAGGAAGAAAACCAGGTCCAATCCTGGCTTTCTTTGAAATGGGTGAGTGGTTCCATATTTGGTGAAGTCCTCACATGGGGCACTATTCTCTGGGGTCTCCCTTCCTGGATGCCCAGAATTTTCCAGAACTTCAATTTCTTGTTTTTTGTACCTAAGAGTTCAGTTCTCAGCTTATCTCTTTCCTGTTACAATTCACTATAAACTGCGAGGAGAAATCAGGCTGCACTTTCCATATTTAATTTGGAAATCTCTTCTGCTAAATATCTAAGTTCATGGCTTTTAAAATCTGCCTTCCAGCCAAAGCCACTTGTCAATTTTGCTAGATTATATGCCATTTTAAAACCAGGCTCACCTTCCTTCTAGTCTATAATAACATGTGCCTCATTTCTGTCTAAGGCTTTATCAGGAGTGTCTTTAGAGTCCACATTTCTACCAACAGTCACTTCAAAGCATTCTAGGTCTTCTCTATTAAGCTTCTCACAACTCTCTCAGAATCTTCACCTTACCCATTTAAAAAGCCGTTCCAACATGTTTGGTATTTGCAAAGTGCAGCACACCCCACGGGATAATCGCAACACAGACCCTTCGGGTTTTGGAGCAAAGTCTTACCATCTGCTGCAGATAACTACTCTCCTTTTGAGAATCAGCTTTCAGCCTGCTACTGGGTCTTAGTAGAGACTGAATGCTTAACCATGGGTCACCAAGTTGTCATAAGACCTTAGTTACCTATCATGAGCTGGGTGTTGTCTGATCCACCAAGCCATAAAGTTGAACATTCACAGCAGTTCTCCATCATAAAATGGAAACAGTATATATGAGATAGGGTCAGAGCAGATCCTGAAGGCACAAGTAAATGACATGAGGAAGTGGCCCAAATGCCGATGGTCTCCACTCCTGCCACATTACCTTCTCTTTCCCAGACCAGAGCTATGGCCTCTTGGGAACTTACTTACAATGATTTGACTGAGGAAGAGAACTCGGGCCTGGTTTACAGATGGTATGGCACGATATGCAGATACAACCCTAAAGTGGACAGCTGCAACACTCCAACCCCTTTCTGGGGTGTCCCTGAAACACAGTGGTGAGGGGAAATCACAGTGGTGAGGGGCAATACCTTGCAGGGCTGGAGTAATGTTCTCCAGGAAGCTGTGTGTGCTTTGAATCAGCATCCACTGTATGGTGCTGTTTTTCCCATAGCCTGGATCCATGGGTCCAGGAACCAAGGGGTGGAAATGGGAGTGGCACTATTCACAATTACTCCTAGTGATCTACTAGGAAAATTTTTCCTTCTTGTCCCTGCAATCTTGAGCTCTGCTGGTCTACAGGTTTTAGTTCCAGAAGAGGGAGTGCTTCCACCAGGAGAAACAACAATGATTCCATTGAACTGGAATCTAAGACTGCCACCTGGTCACTTTGGGCTACTCATGCCCTTGTATCAATAAGCCAAGAAGGGGATTACTTTTCTGGATGGGGTGATTGACCCTGGCTATCAAGGGGAAATAGGACTGCAACTACACAATGGAAGTAAAATAAAAAATATTCCTGGAATATAGGAGGTCCTCTAGGGCATCTTTTAGTACTACCATGTCCTGTGATTAAAATCAATGGAAAACTGCAACAATCCAATCCAGGCAGAACTACCAATGGCTCTGAAACTTCAAGAATGAAGGTTTGGGTCACACCACCAGGCAAAGAACCATGGCCAGCTGAAGTGTTTGCTGAAGGTAAAGGGACCAGTGAATGGGTAATGGAAGAAGGTAATGACAAATATGAACTAGGACCAGGTGATCAGTTACAGAAACAAAAACTGTAATGCTATTTTGTTCATGTTATAGTATTTACAATGTAAAATATTAAGTTTAGTTTAAAAATGAATATTACCCAAGGACTGGTACCCTATTCTGGGGAGATTTAATGCATGTCCGGTTGTATATGGGACAGTTGAGTATTGTTAAGTGAGGGAAAAAATGTGTCTTTTATTATTTTTTCTTTTGAGATTAAGTATGATTTAAGGTGCTATGTATAGCTGCCAAGTTGACAAGGGGTGGACTGTCACAGTCAGGTTCATGTGTCAACTTGGCCAGGTGGTGGTGCCCTTTGTCTGGTTGGGCAAGTGCTGGCCTGTCTGTTGCTATGAGGACATTTCATAGAATTAAATCATGATCATGTCGGCTGCATACATAGCTGATTGCATTTGTAATCAGCTAAGGGGAGTATCTTCTGCAATGAGTGATGTTTAATTTAATTATTGGGAGGCTTTTTGAGGAGGATTCAGAAGAGACAGTCTCCCTTCCTGCTTTGACTGGTGAGTCTCTCGTGTGGAGTGCATCCAGACCATTCATCGGAGTCCTCAGCTTCACAGCCTGCCCTATGGATTTTGGACTGTACATTCCTAAGGTTATATGAGACACTTTTATAAATTTTACATCTGCAGATATTTCCTGCTGATTCTGTTTCTCTAGAGAACCCTAGATAATACATATAGTATATTACATTAATTGATTTTCTTGTGTTATACTACCCTTGTACACCTGGGATAAAGCCCACTTGATCATGGTGTATAAATATTTTAACATGCTGGTGGATTTGATTTGCAAGTATTTTATTGAGGATTTTTGCATCTATATTCATTAGAGAAATTGGTCTGTTATTTTCTTTACTTGGAATATCTTTATCTGGTTTTGGTAATAGAGTAATATTGGTTTCATAGAATGAGTTAGGTAGTGTTCCCTCCTCTTCAATTTTTTGAAAGAGTTGAGCAGTACTGGAATCAAGTCTTCCTGGAATGATTGGTAGAATTCACTTATGAAGCCGTATGATCCTTGACCCTTGTATTTTCTTTGTTGGGAGTTTTTGTTTGTTTATTTTTGTTTTGTTTTGGCATGGGCAGGCTCTAGAAATCGAACCCAGGTCTTTGGCTTGGCAGGCGAGAATTCTGCCACTGAGCCACTGTTGCACCACCCTGTTGGGATATTTTTGATGACTGATTCAATTTCTTTACTTGTGATTGGTCAAGTTCTTCTGTTTTATTTTTCTAGTGTCAGTGTAGGTTGTCTGTGTACTTCTAGGAATTTCTCCATTTCATCAAAGTTGTCTAATATTTTAGCATTCAGTTGTTCATAGTATCCTGATATGATCCTTTTTTTATTTCGTGGGATCAGTGATAAATCCCCTTCTTTTGATTTTTGTCATTCTATCTTAGGTTTTGTCAATTTTATTGATCCTTTCAAAAAACCAATTTGGTTTTTTTTACTCTATTGTTATTTTATTCTCAATTTCATTTATTTCTGCTCTAATCTTTCTTTTTTCTTTCCTTCTACTTTTTGTGTGATTAGTTTGCTGTTCCTTTTCTAGTTCCTCCAGGTATGCAATTAGGTCATTGATTTTGGCTCGCTCTTCTTTTTAATGTAGGCTTTTAGGGCTATAGATTTCCCTCTCAGCATTGCCCTCACTGCATCCAATAGTTGATATGTTGAGTTCTCATTTTCACTCACCTCGAGATATTTATGGATTTCTATTGCAATTTCTCCTTTGACCCAGTGGCTATTTAAGAGTGTATTGTTTACTCCACATATATTGAGAGATTTCCAGTTCTCTGCCTGTTATTGATTTCTACCTTCATTCCATTATGGTCAGAGAAAGTGCTGTGTATAATTTCAATCTTCTAAAAAAATTTTAGACCTGTTTTGTGATCCAACGTATCCTGGAGAAGGGTCCATGAGCACTTGAGAAGAATGTATATCTTTCTGTCTTCGGGTGTAGTGTTCTGTAAATGTCTGTTAAGTGTAGCTTATTTATCATATTATTCCTTTTCTCTGTTTTCTTACTGATCCTCTGATTAAGTGTTCTATCTATTGATGAGTGTGGTGTATAGAAGTCTCCAACTATTATTATAGAATCATTTCTTTCTTCCTACTGTTTTGCCAATACTTCATGTATTTTGTGTCACTTAGTTTAGATGCATAAATATTTATGATTACTATTTCTTATTGGTAGATTGCACCTTTTATTAATATATAGTTTCCCTTTTTGTCTCTTGCAACCATTTTGCAATTAAAGTCTATTTTGTCCAATATTAGCATAGCTACCCCAGCCCTGTTTTAAATATTGTTTGCATGGGGTAACTTTTTCCAAACTTTCATTTTCAAACTATTCATGTCCTGGAATAAAAGTTGAGTCTCTCTTTTTTTTTTTTTAATTTGCATATGGGCAGGAGGCACCAGGGATCGAACTCCAGACCTCCAGCACGGCAGGTCGGAGCTCTGCCTGCTGAGCCACGGCAGCCGCCCAAAAGTTGAGTCTCTTGCTGACAGTATATAAATGGAGCATATTTTTAAAACCAATCTGCCAATCTGTGTCTTTTGACTGGGTAGTTTAATCCCTCAACATTCAATGTTGTTATTGTAAAGACAGTACTTACTTTGACTGTTTTATCTTTTGGCTTTTATATGTAATAAGTTCTTTTTGTCTCTCTTTTTGTCCTTTTAGTCACCCTTACTGATAATCTTTATTTCTACATTCTCATCAAAGCTTCTGACTCCTGTCTTTTTCCTTCAGCCTGCAGAACACCTTTAATATTTCTTGTAGAGCTGGACTCTTGTGGACAAACTCTCTCAGTTTATCTCTGAATATTTAAAATCCTGTGTATTAGTCAGGGTTCTCTAGGGAAACACAATTAACAGGAGATATATGTAAATATTAAGGGTCTCATGCAACTAAGGGGATGACTGTTAACTTTGGCTGCAAGCTAGGAACTCTGATGAAGGTTTTCAATGAATCCTCCAGTTGAAGCTGGCTGGCTGAAGTAGAGATGAAAATTATGTCTCTTGACTGCTGAAATAATCACATCTCCTTTTAAAGCCTTCAACTCATTGGATGAATTGTCTCTCATTGCTGAAGGTAGTTTCTTCAGTTGATTGTAGATGTAACCAGCCATAGATGCAATCAATTTACTGATGATTTAAGTCTGCAAAATGTCCTCACAGTGACAGTTGGGCCAGTGCTTGCTTGATCAAGGAAGTGGGAGCCATTACCTGGCCAAGGTGACACATTAATCTATCCAATAACCTGTTGGATACGTTAATATATCAAAACTCGAAGGGTGGTTTTGCTGAATAAGGAATTCTTGGCTGACAGTTTGTCTCTTTAAGTGTCTTAAATATAAATACCACTGCCTTCTTGCCTCCATGGTTTCTGATGAGAAATCTTAATCTTATTGCAGTTCACTTGTACCTGATGAAACACTTTTCTCTTGCTGATTTCAGGATTCACTCTTTATTTTTGGCACTTGACAAACTGATCAGTATGTGTATTGGGGTAGGTCTACTAGGATTTATTATATTTGTAGTTCATTGAGCTACTTTAACTTATAATTTATGTCTTTCATAAGATATGCAGAGTTTGTGGCCATTATTTCCAAATATTCTTTCTGCCAGTTTTCCATTCTCTTCTCTGTCTGGAAAATCCATGATTTGTGTGCTTGTGTTCTTCAAACATTCATTCATTTCTTTGAGACCTTGCTCAATATTTTCCATTCTTTATCTGTACATCCATCTGTGAGATTTTGATTGTCCTATCTTCTAATTCACTGATTCTTTCTCTTCAAATCTGCTGTTGTATAGCTCTAGTGTATTTGTAATGTCTTCTATTTTGCCTTTCATTCCTATAATTTCTGTTGTGTTTCTTTTTATACTTTCAAATTCTTCTTTGTGCTCACCCAGTGTCTTCTTAGTAACCTTTATCTCTTTAGCCATATAAACCTTCATTTCCTGGAATTGATTTAGGAGATTTGATTGAACATTTTTTGGTTAGTTGTTCCAAATTCTGTGTCTCCTCCAAAATTTTAATTTCTTCTTTTAGGCAATCACTTCCTGTTTTTTGGAATAGCTTGTAATTTTTTGCTGATGTCTGGGCATCAGATTATCTTGATGAATTTGATGAGTATTCTGTGAAGGTCGCTTTCTTTCTCTTGCATAGAGTTCTACTTTTGTTTGGCTTTGTGTAAAGGCTCTTCCTTGACACTTTGGTCAACTTATTGTAGACTTTAGAATTGCCCGTGTTTAACTGATCAGATTTGTTCAGCTTTTCTTCATCTGATTCTTGCACTGGGTATGTGGTGCAATTTTTAAGATTACACTCTTTGTGCAATTGTTTCACCTTCAGAAGAAAGCTTCTTTTCCTCTGTTCCTTATCTGGGAACCTTGATCTGTTCTGTTTGCTTGTGTTTTGCCTCCTTAGTTTTATTTTTCATTCTACTTTCATTGCTTCTAGCTGTTTTTACCTGAAAGGCAAATTCTGGGATAAATGTCACTCCAAAGAAATTAGTATTTTCCAGCAAGAACAGGGCCAGTGACCTACATTTGGGGTGCTGACCACTTACAAAGAGCCCTAGAGAGAGGGTCAGGGAAGATGCTGAAAAGATTTTTTATGACTCCCCAAAGCTGGTCTGCCCAGCAGATGGTGCTTTTCAGCAAACTTTTCCCCACAGTCTTAAGGAGACCCTGCATCTTGGACTTTGCATGGCCTTTGCCCATGACAGGGAAGGGGTTGAAATAATGGCTGGTTGTCCCTGTCCAGGGTAGGCTAAACCCATAGCTCAAATCTGAGACCCAGTAACACAATTTGTTAATCAAAAGCCATGATTACTTCTCAGTCATACCCCCCATTCCCACTCTTGAGGAGGAAGATTTCCACATCCTTCACTGTCCACAGCAGACAGCCAGAAACCAGACCTGAGGCAGCTTGCCTCAAGAGTAAGCTTTGGGCACTGGGTAGTCACCATTGAGTGCTTTACTCACAGTTTTTTGTTTTTGTTGTTGTTCATTTGTTTGTTTTGGTTTTTACCAGAATGTCTCAGCCTCTTCATCCTGCTCTTCTCTGGATATTGTACAATGCTCTTCTGGTCTCTGGAGCCCCTGAACAGCCATCAGACAGTTTCTGCCTGACCACTAGCTGTTTTTGGAGGACAGTTGAGTTCTGCATCTCCCTACTCTGCCATCTTCCCCAGAACCCAAGCATTGTTTTAAAGCAAGAACATTCACAGAGAGACACAGCAATTTGGCAGCACGGTGAGATGTGGAATTTAGTTCATCCTCCACAGCAGCAAGTAAATTACCAGGAGCTGAATGGAACAACCATTGGTGGAACATCATTGACTGGACACACGTCATACACTACTCTGGAATGGATGGAATGGTTGAGATCCCACACAGATCTGTAAGTCTCCGAAATCACAGAGGCCAGTACATCTCCCCTACAGGCATTGCAGACTGGTTCCCCAAGGGAAAAGAAAGAGACTCTACTAGTAGCAAGGAAGTTAGCTCAACCAAGCTCCAATTGCAGAATTTAAAACAAATTTGGAATGCTGAAAACAGACCCAGAGCACAGATAATCCTGGAGTAAGCATTAAAGGAATGGGGAGATTTTGTCCCAGCTGAGAGGGAAAAGGGCTGACAGGAAAAAAAAAAAAAAAAAAACAGGCTTGTTGAGTTAGACAGCAGAAAACACTGCAAAAAGGCTGGACTCCAAAGAAAGGGGGCACAAAGAGCCTGGAGACATACAGAGCTGCACATCTATGCCAGCTTTTGATTGGCAAACTTGAGGAGCTAGGGTCCAGCCCTGAAAAGACTGTTTTTTCTTATTTAACAACTCTTTAGATAGGACTGCAAGCATTCTCAGGCTTCAGTACCGCTCCAGGCAAGGGAAGAATTAAGTTTTGTCTGAGAGACAGAGTAACTAGTTAGGTGAATGGTGATAACTCCCTAAAATGTGTATTTTACCCCCCCAAAATGGAGGCAGGGCCCAGTTCAAGTGGTGACCCTCCTTCAGGGAATTCAGGCACCATGGGCAGGAAAACAGAAGCAACCTAAGCTCATCCTCTAGTTCAGCCATTGCTTCCACCACACAACTGGTAGGGAGAAGCTGCTGAGAATTAAATGCACCACATCACTTTACACTGGTTAGAAGCTGTGGGCTAACAAGTACCACATGCTAGGGCTGGATAGGAAAAGCACAGAGTCTAGAGGCTTCATAAGAAAGTCTGACAACATGCTGGGTCTCACTTCAGGGAAACTTGATACTTGTTACTTCCTTCTCCTGAAACATGGGCCTGTCTGGTCTGGGAAAATCTGACTAGGGTCCATCAAATCTGAGGGAAAACTCCTTAAAAAAAATCTCCCATATAGGCAGGGCAAGAACCAGAAAAACAAGGGCTGAAAAATTCTGATCAGTTAAAGATATGCTATGCTAAACATCTAGAATAAGTTGAATTGAATTCCAAAGAACAAATAGAGAACAAAGCCAATCATCAAGAAAACCCCAGGTAAAAGAGTGAAAACAACCTCTAGAATAAACTAATTAAGGAAATCAAATGCCTAGACACCAGCAAAAAATAATGAGTCATAGTAGGAAAATCAAAGATATGGCCCAGTCAAAGCAACAAGCCAACATTTCAAATGAGATACAGGAGTTAAAACAACTGATTCAGTATGTTAACACAGACATGCAAAATCACATCAAAAATCAAATCAATGAGTTGAAGGAAAGATATGGCAAATGAGATGCAGGATATAAAGAAAACATTGGGTTAACATAATGAACTCAAAAGTTTGAGAAAACAAATGGCAGGATGTATGGGAATGAAAGCCACATTGAAAGAGATGAAAAAACAATGGAGACTTACAACAGCAGATTTGAAGAGGCAGAAGAAAGGAAGGGTGAGCTAGAGGACGGGACATCTGAAATCCTACACACAAAAGAACAGATAGGGAAAATAATGGAAAAATATGAGCAGGGTCTCAGGAAACTGAATGACAACATGAAGCACACAAATACATGTGTTATGAGTGTCCCAGAAGGAGCAGAGAAGTGAAAAGAGAAAGAAAGACTAATGGAGGAAATAACCACTGAAAATTTCTCATCTCTTGTGAATGACATAAAATTACAGATCCAAGAAGCACAGCATACCCCAAACAGAATAGATCCAAATAGACCTATTCCAAGACACTTACTAATCAGATTATCAAATGTCAAAGACAAAGAGAGAATTCTGAAAGCTGCAAGAGAAAAACAATCCCTCACATACAAGGGAAGCTTGCTAAGACTATGTATGGATTTCTCAGCAGAAACTATGGCAGCAAGAAGGCAGTGGTATGATATATTTAAGATTCTAAAGAGAAAACTGCCAACTAAGATTTCTATACCCAGAAAAAGCTGTCCTTCCAAAATGAGGGGGAGTTTAAAATATTTTCAGACAACCACTAACTGAAAGAGTTTGTGACTAAGAGACCAGCTCTACAAGAAATACTAAAAGGAGCACTACAGGCAGACAGGAAAACACAGGAGAGAAAGGTCTGGAGAAGAGTATAGAAATGAAGACTATCAGTAAAGGTAAAAGGAGAAGAAAAATAAAATATGAAATGTAAAAACCAAAACACAAATGATAGAAGAAAGTACTGCCTTTACAGTAATATTAAATGTTAACAGACTAAACTCCCCAATCAAAAGACATAGACTGGCAGAATGGATGAAAAAACAGGACCCATCAACATGGCTGATGACCTTAGGAATTAGCTAATTAATTCTTCAACCATTATTTTAATCTCCTAGGATGTTTAAAGAAGATACAATGAAATGGGTTGGTTTAAACAATAGGAATTTATTAGCTTACAGTTTGAGGTCGAGAAATTGTCTAAATTAAAGCATCATCAAGGCGATGCTTTCTTCCTGAATACTGGCTGCTCGTGAACCTTAGCTCCTCTGCTCCATGACAAGGCACATAGTGATCTCTGGTCTTTCCCTTCTCTTCCAGGTTTCATTTCATTCAGCTTTTTGCTTCAGTGGCTTTCTCTTTGTCTTAATTTCATTTGTTTATAAAGGACTCTAGTAATGGCATTAAGATCCATCCTGAATGAGGTGGGTCACACCTCAACTGACATAGTATAATCAAAAGTTCCCACTTACAAAGGGGCAACAGCTACATAAATGGATTAAATGTAAGAAGATATTTCTCTGGAGTATATACAGCTTCAAATCACAACTGTCTACCCAAACTGGAAGAAAAAGGCTCTACTTATTTATTGAGACTGTAATTGGAGTAAAGAGCAATGACACCTAACTAATAATCAAATGAATTTGAATTAAAACAATACTGTATCAATTAGGTAGGAAAATACTAAAAGGAGACACTACATACATTTGGAGGAGTGGACAAATGGACATTCTGACACTTGATTAGCAATATACTATAAATTTATAGAACTTTCATGAAAGGCAATTTGGCCTTATCTATCAAATGTGAAGGAGACTAATTCTTTGACTTGGGATTCTATTTCTAGAAAAATATTATACGGGAATATATAAATAAGTGAGCAAAAATATTAAATCACATTCGTTACATCATTGTTTGAATAGCAAGAAAAAATTAGAAACAATTTCTAGAAAGTTTGTTAAAGAAAATAAAATGAGCTAATTCTTTGTGTATTGATGTAGAAGGGATGAACAATATATAAAGAGAAACCAACAAGTTGCAAAACACTTGGTGTGTTATGATCCAGCTTAGATTTTTTAAAATATTTATGTGTATGTAACTTCCATGTGATTCGGGTATAACATCATATCATCGATATATTATGGGAAAGAATTTACATTGTATTGCCCCCATCATAATCAATATCAGATACACAGAAGAGAAGATGTAAAAATCACAACAGAGCTGCTTCTTTTGTGTGAATTTCTGCTTTGTGTATCATAACAATGGGTAAAATGAGTGATTATGATGATACAGGTGTGAACTCTGTGTCAATGAGAGAGTTGGTGTGATAGGAATAGAAATTCCATTCACTTGCATAAAAACTGTATATAATCCAAAGCTAGAAATGTCCACGAAAGTTCACATTTTGTGGCTATATGCTATTACATAAATAATTACTAAAATTCTTACAGGAAAAATTATATTGAAATTCTAAACTGTCTGGTGTCAATCCTTTTTTTCTATCAAAACAATCTGTGAGGTAATTTTTAAAGCAAGACAAGATTTCTCAAGAGCACAACTAGTGAGGTATACAGAACAAATTGCTATATATTCATATAAACCTAAAAATTTTGAAGGCTTCAGGTTAAACAGGGCAGATCCAACTTATGTTTATTCTTTACAAATGTCACTAAAACAAAAGTAGAGGAATATAATCAAGATGTAAACCCAAAATGACTAAAATAATGTAAAAGAACACAATAGTGAAAAACAGATGTCAACACACTTCATTGGAAGATGGAAAGCTGTTAAAAAACTGAGAAAGGTGAAATGATCAACATGGCCACATAAGACATCCCCTGAAAAATCTCTTTCCAGAGAGTTAGTGAATAAAAAGTCAAA
>PVIY010022164.1:0-41253 GCA_004026745.1 Myrmecophaga tridactyla | reverse complement strand
AGCCCTCCTCCCTCTATCATTCTCACATGCAGCTTCATTCAGTGTTTTAACATAATTGTATTACAGTTAGGTAATATTGTGCTGTCCATTTCTGAGTTTTTATATTCAGTCCTGTTGCACAATCTGTATCCCTTCAGCTCCAGTTACCCAATATCTTACCCTATTTCTATCTCCTGATGGTCTCTGTTACCAAGGAAATTTTCCAAGTTTATTCACTAATGTCAGTTCATATCAGTGAGACCATACAGTATTTGTCCTTTTGTTTCTAGCTAATCACACTCAGCATAATGTCCTTAAGGTCCATCCAACAACAATAAAGTTGTTACATACTTCATAACTTTATTCTGACTTACAGCTGCATAATATTCCATCATATATATATGCCAGAGTTTGTTTAGCCACCCATCCATTGATGAACATTTTGGCTGTTTCTATCTCTTGGTAATTGTAAATAATGCTGCTATAAACATTGGTGTACAAAAAATGTCTGTTTGTGTCCTTGCTCTCATGTCCTTTGAGTAGAGACATCATATAGATGGGTCTTGTTTTTTTAATCCATTCTGCCAGTCTATGTCTTTTGATTGGGGAGTTTAATCCATTAACATTTAGTGTTATTATTGCACGGGTAGTACTTTCTTCTACCATTTTGCCTTTTGGGTTTTATCTGTCATATCTAATTTTCCTTCTTTTTACCTTTACTCATTGTCTTCCTTTCTACACTGTTCTCCACACCTCTCTCTTCTGTCTTTTTGTAACTGTCTCTAGTGCTCCCTTTAGTATTTCTTGCAGAGCTGGTCTCTTGGTCACAAATTCTCTCAGTGATATTTTGTCTGAAAATGTTTTAATTTCTCCCTCATTTTTGAAGGACAGTTTTGCTGGATATAGAATTCTTGGTTGGCAGTTTTTCTCTTTTAATAATTTAAATATATCATCCCACTGTCTTCTCGCCTCCATGGTTTCTGCTGAGAAATCTATGCATAGTCTTATCGGGCTCCCCTTGTATGTGGTGGATTGCTTTTCTCTTGCTGCTTTCAAGATTCTCTCTTTCTCTTTGACCTCTGACATTCTGATTAGTAAGTGTCTTGGAGTATGTCTATTTGGATATATTCTCTTTGGGGTACACTGCACTTCTTGGATCTGTAATTTTAAGTGTTTCATAAGAGTTGGAAAATTTTCAGTGATAATTTCCTCCATTAGTTTTTCTCCTCCTTTTCCCTTCTTTTCTCCTTCTGGGACACCCACAACATGTATATTTGTGCCCTTCATATTGTCTTTCAGTTCCCTGAGTCCCTGCCCATATTTTCCCTATATTTCCTTTTTCTTGCCAGATTTCAGATGTGCCATCTCCAGTTCAGAAATCCTATGTTCTGACTCTTGAAATCTACCATTGTAGGTTTCCATTGTTTTTTTCATCTCTTCTACCTTGCCTTTCATTCCCATAAGTTCTGTGATTTGTTTTTTTCAGACTTTCCATTTCTTCTTTTTGTTCATTCCTTGCCTTCTTTATATCCTCCCTCAATTCATTGATTTGGTTTTTGATGAGGTTTTCCATGTCTGTTCTTGTATTCTGAATTAAATGTTTCAGCTCCTGTATCTCATTTGAATTGTTGGTTTGTTCCTTTGACTGGGCCATATCTTCAATTTTCCTAGTGTGATTTGTTATTTTTTTATGGCATCTAGGCATTTAATTACCTTAATTAGTTTATTCTGGAGATTGCTTGCACTTCTTTTACCTAGGGTTTTCTTGCTGGATGAATTTGTTGTCTATCTGTTCTTTGACATTCAATTCAATTTTATCTGGACCTCTAGCTTAAGTTTTGTTTAACAGAGGAGAATTTTTCAGTTCTTGTTTTCTTGTTTCTTGCCTTGCTTGTATGGTGCCTTTCCCCCCCACCCCACACTTAGAAGTGTCTACTTAGGTATTATAGACCCCAGCTGGCTTTTCCCAGACCAAACTGGCCTCCTATTAGGAGGAAAGAGTCACCTGTGTCGGTTTTCCCTGAGGGTGAGACCAAGCAGGTTGAAAGACTTTCCTGTGAAGTCTCTGGACTCTGTTTTTTTTATCCTGCCCAGTATGTGATGCTTGTCTGTCTGCAGGTCCCACCAGCATAAGATGATGTGGTACCTTTAACTTTGGCTGGGGGCATGGTAGAGACCGAGGAGAGGTTGTAGGCTGGTTTTAATGGCTTCAAATTACCAAGCCCTGGTGTCTGAATTCCTTGAGGGAGGGATTCCATCTGAGTTGGGCTTCAGCCTTCCCCTGGGGAAGGCACAGGCTCCAGACAAGCCCTCAAACAAGATTGTTTCTGCCTATGCCTGGGGCAGTTGCAGCCTGAGGAACCCTGCCGCTGTATCCAAAGGCAGTCAAGCCTTTGTAGAAACACAGCCACAAAAACTTCTGTTTCCTTCTTTTTTTTTCCTTTTTCCGTCAGCCCTGCTCCTTGGTGCCAGGGCAAAAATGAGCGACCTCGCTTTGACCAGGTTCACCTGACCTATTTTTAGTAGTCAGAATTTGTTAATTAATTCCACAATTGGGATTTGGTTGGGCTCAGCCCCTGCTGCTGGTAAAGTCTCTTTCCTTTCCCCTCTGGGAAGCAGCCTGTGGGGGAGGGGTGCCGGCCACCACGGCTTAGGGAGCTCACGGTTCTGAGGGGGGGGGCTCGCAGCTGGTCCAGCTGGTCCAGATTGGGGTACGCTGTGTTCTCCGGACACTGAAGTGGCCCCAGGGGCTGTTCTGTACGGTGTCTGGTTATTTAGTAGTTGTTCTGGAGGACAAACTAAAATACGCATATCGTTAAGCTGCCATCTTGGCCTGGATGTCCCACGTGATTTTTCTTTAAACTCATGTGCCAGTTTGAAACTTTTGTGTACTCCAGAAAAAGACATGTTCTTTAATCCTCATTCAATATTACTGGGTGGGATTTTTTAAATTAAGTTGTTCCCATGGAGATGTGACCCACCCAATTATGGGTGGGACCTTTTGATGATATGATTTCCATGGAGATGTGTCTCTACCCATTCCAGATGGGGTTGCTTATTGGAGTCCTTTAAAAGGGAGCCATTTTGGAAAAAGCTACAGAACTGGCACAGACAGAGACATTTGGAGATAAAGAAGGAAAATGACCCCAGGGAAGATGTTTGAAATGAGAAGCCAAAGACCCCAGCAGGTATAAGCCATGTGCTTTCCCAGCAGACATAGGTGCTCCCAACCCATTGTCCTTTCTTGAGTGAAAATGACCTCATGTTGGTACCTTCATTTGGATCTTTTCACAATCTTAGAAGTGTAAACTTGCAATTTAATGAATTCCCTTTTTAAAAGCTGTTCTGAGTCTGGTATATTGCATTCTGGCAGCATTAACAAACCAAAACAACCCACAACCACTCTAATAATCTCTCTATATCTGTATCTGTAGCTATATCTTAATCTATTTCTATGTCTATCTGTTTATGTTTCTCAGGCTGCCATGCATAGACTATAGAGAAGCGAAAGTGAGTTCTATTTAAGAGGATATTGCAATAGTTCAGGTAAGACACAGCTGTGATTTAGACAAGTATGGTGCCATGGAAATGGAGAAAAGTAGGTGAATTAAAGTATTTTGAAGGGAGAACAAATGAGGCGAATGAATTGTGCATGAGGGGAGAAGGAAGAGGCGAATCAGCATAAATCCTAGGTTTCCTTTTGAGCAGCTGGGTAGGTGGTGAGGCTTATTACCTCACCCATAACATCTTTCCATAGCGAGTAACTGTAACTCCAGAGCTGAGAATCTTGCTTACATATTAGGAATATTTCAAAGCCAGGAAAAGACATTATTCTCAGTTTTAAATTTTTCTTAACTTTTATGTGTATACTTTTCTTTACAAGGGATAATTGAATGAAAAGCACTTCTTTGTATACCCTTAGAAAAAGTCATTTTCTGCTCTCTAGAATAAGGTCTTTTCTGTTTTCTGACAGTAGAATGACCTCTTCAGGCTGCCATTTTGTAGTGTAACTTTATGGCTGTTGTTCTCTCTTTTTAGATTACTGTGAAAAGGCGGAGAGCCATGGCTCCCTGTCCCATAGACCTCACCTGGCCCTCTCCAGCCAGAGGGCAAGGACTGACAGCAAGAGGAGAATGGCATTGGCCTACTGATGCGGAGATTGTTTTTGAAGCATTCAAAGAGGAAGCAATTGCCCAGGGGAAGCTTTACATTTCTTTCTACTTACAGAAGTTGTATTGGAAGAGCTATCTCTTTACCTTTAATCACCAGGCTTAGTGTAGCCAGCCAACATCAGAGAGTTAGTTAAAAGAGGTAACTAATGACTCCGCTCTCTCCTTATCTCACTTTCTCTTTAGGTTTGATCTCATCCGACACTCAGGCTGCACTTCACCATTTTAACAACAGCTCTTCCAGTACTTTGCAGTGTCCAGGGAGTTCTGTGTGTAAAGGGGCCTGTCCTCTACCCCCTTGCCACTGACTGATGGGGAACTTCAAGGACCAGCCTGGGTCATAAGTGGGACAGAGAGTGTAAAGGCGAGTATTCTAGGTCCCTAGAAATGCTCAACTTGACTGTGATGGTTTAGCATGGCCTAGAATCCCTGGGATGTCTTGATCATTTCAGTTTAATAATTTGACCCTTATTATAAAGAGAATCTTTTTTGAAGTTGGTTCTTCTAAAAGTCTGCTTTGGTCTCTGCTCACTGATTCTTGTAAGTACTTATTTTAAAGATAAGCTTTCATGGCTATTTCTATTGTTCCAGCTTCAATGATCAAAATACTGAAGACTGCGTTTTGATTCTACTTCTTTGTAGTTATTTCATCATGGGTCTTCCTGAGTCTTAGATTATACTAAGCAATTATTACTTTGAATCCACAGATTCACTGCATAACCCCTGACTATAGCCACGGATTGTTCTTTCAATGGTATTCCATCAGCACTAGTTGTCCAAAGTACACAAATTTCCAATTATGCCCACTCTCCTTCGCAAAACCGAGGCTCTCTCTGCTTCCCTCCGCCGCCACTGGACACCCCCGAAAGGCCCTTTGCCTATATCCAGTCAGGTAAATCTTGACTAATGAAGTCAAGTAAGGAAAAATAAAGGATAAAAATATACCAGGTTTACACCAATGAACTTTGTTGAACTATTTAAGCCTGTATCTCAGAGCATAAATGTGTTTTAGTGGGTTTTGTAAAGTAGAGCTTATCATCCACTGAGCTTTCAAAATAGCTTTCCTTCCTAGTTAGCCTATTGAGAAGTGAGGTTAACTTGCCAAAATACTTTTTTTGTGTGATACTTACAGGACTTGCAGATTAGCATAATTCAACTGGAAAGGGTCTGGAAGCTAATAAAAAACTACACACCAAAATTATAACATTCAACTGCTTCGAGCTTCCTCATGAGGAAAACATTAACCATTCCTGATAAGCCAATTTTGAATCCAAGCTAGTACATAAATACATACTTAGGAAAAGTTACCTTTCAAGTGACATATAGTTCAACATTCCCCGCAATTTTACTATTACGAGATTTGAAACTAATAGTAGATGAACTAATAAAAGATAAATGTCCTGCACTAGAAGATAATTAATAAATATTTTTAGGTGATAATTATCTTGCCATCCAGACTATACAGCTCTTTACCGTTATTAGAACTATATGTGAAATATTGTTAATATTTCACTGAACTCTAAGAATAGATTAATATGTATTTAACCAGAATTTGTTAAATACCTACTGGGGGGCAGGCACCATGGAGAGCAGGGGATGAGAGCCCCAACAATACTTCTGCTCCGAATCTTGTAACTAGAGTCACCTATTGTTACTTTAGGTTGGTTAAAACTATCTTTCTTGCATGTGACTGAAATTTGAGGCCTGTGAAGGTATGGTCCATTGTTCTAATATTAAGATGCTTCTGGCTCTCAGTGTACAAAGGTCCATTTCTCAGGCACAGTGGGAGTTTCTCTAGGTTTCAACTACTTATAGTACTTAATAAAGGGTACCAGGCACCTGCCTTCAACTTTGGCAAGCCTACTCATGAGACCAAAGTGGGAGGAGAAAGACACCTTCTGCGTCTCTGAGCAAAGATCTCTTCTTTGTTTAGCAAAAAATAAAAACAAAACAAAATACTTGCCCAGCTAGAAGAGAGGAAAGAAAACTTTTTTGGTTGGACATAGAGGAGGATGGGGGGAAAATCAGGACATATTTTCGCAAAGTATTCCATTGACCGCTAACTTCATGACCCCCCTCACCCCGATCCTATTTTTAGAACACTTTTAGATTTACAAAAATATTGAAAGGATAATACAGAGCTTCCAATACCACTGCCCTACAGTTTCCCCTAGTATTAACATCTTACCATTAGTATGGTACATTTGTTACAATTAATGAAGCAATATTGATGCATGTTATTAAATAAAGTCCACATTTATTTAGATTCCCTTAGTTTTTACCTAATGTCCTTTTTCTGTTCCAGGACACCATATTATATTTTAGTCATCATGTCTCCGTAAGCTCCTCTTGACTGTGGCAGTTCCTCACACTTTCTGGGTTTTCAATGACCTTGACAGTTTTGAGCATGTGGGGTGGGTATATTGTAGGATGTCCTCTCTTGGAATTTGTCTATGTTCTTCTTAAGATTAGACTGGGATTATGGATTTCTTCTGTGGGGGGAGATAACAGCAATAAAGTGTTATTCTCACTAAGTCACATCACAGGTCCATACTGTCAACACTATTTATGGCTGTTAATGTTGATCTTGATCATCTGATTGAAGTTAAGCTTGTGAGTTTCTCTGACATAAAGTGATTCTTTTCACCATTCCCATATTGTACTCTTTGGAAGGAAGTCACTATGTACAGCTCACTCTTAAGGAGAGGGGAGTTATGCTCTTCCTCCTTTACTTTGGAAGGTCTACATAAAATTATTTGGAATTCTGCATAGCCAATTTTTCTCTTCTCCATTTATTAATTTATTCAATCATTTCTTTATATCAGTATGGATTAATGGATATTAGTTTTATATCTAAAATATCTTGTGTATTTTGTGCTCAAATTGTTCCAACTTTGGCCATCAGGAGCTCTTCATTTGTTTCCTGTGTCCCTTTGACATATCTCACAACAATGTGAGTTTTTGTTTTTGTTTGGTTTGGAGGGTTTCTTGTTTTGTTTTGTTTTGTTTTGAGTCTTCATGACCTCTTTTCACTCTACAAAAATAATCTTTAATAGTCTCTAATACTGAGATTCAGCTCAGGCAATGGGGGAGATACTTTTTAAGGTATTTGGGTCTACTCTCTCACATCTTGTGATGACAGTGCTCATTCAAAATGGCCAAACCATTTCTGGCCCCCGGTGTTATAGTTCCTCTGCATTTCCTTCTCCTGGTCCACGCCTGGGGGTAGGAAGAGTGGTTGATTATATTTCTCAATTCCCAGCACATTAACATCACCAGTCTGTACAAGTTTCCTCTCTTGGCCTACATACTTATTTTCTTTCACCCCCATATTCTGTTCCAATTCCCCCTTCCCTGTAGCAACCGTTCTAATTTCCCAGCTGCTAAAACAAATACCATACAATGGGTTGGCTCAACCACAGGAATTCATTAGTTCATGTCTTCAGAGGCTAAAAGGCTTACTTCTTCTGGGTTGGTATCTTCCAGCGGGTCAGCGGTCTTTAAGGTTCTTTGGCTTTTCTGTCACGTGGCAAAGAACGTGGCAGCATCTTCTCTTTTTCCTTCTGGATGCTATTGACTCCCAGCATCTGGTCACTCCCCTGGCTTCCTCTTCCGTGCCTAATTCCCTCTATTTATAAGGATTTCAGCCATATAGGATTACGGCCCCACCCTCACTCGGTGGGCACCCCTTAATTAACACCATCTTCAAATGTCCTATTTTCAAATGAATTCACACCTACAGAACTAGAGGTTGGGACCTGAACATGTCTTTTATGGGGACCATGATTCAATACCCAACAGCAACCATTCAAACGTACCGAACATGCATTACTTTGCTGGTAAATACTCTTGCAAAATGTATATTGTTTTGTGCTCAGTAATTTACACCAATATTTGTAGTATATATTTCCTTCTTTTTTGCTCAGCTATATTTTTAATGTCCATATACATGGCTATGTGTATACCTGAAACCTTGCTTCTAACTGCTGATTGGTATTCTATATTTCATCTATTTACTTTCTCAATGGTAAACATAAAGATTGCCTCTGACTCCTCACTACCTTAAATAATCCTGCCACAAACAACCTTGTACGTGTCCCAGAATGGCACTGTGTGAGAATTTCTTTGACACATATACCCGGGAGCAGATAGGTCCTGTAGTATCTGTGTACTTAATTTAACTAATAGAGTCAGACTACTCTCCCAAATTATTCTGGTCTACACTCCCACTCCACACATCCCCCACCAACGTGTGGTCCCACCCAGCTGATTTTTCCATTATAATCAGTGCAAAGTGAAATTCTGTTGTTGTTTTAATTTGCATCTATCTAATTAGATAGTTCGCTTGAGCATCTTTTCAGCTGCACGTTGGCCTTTGTGGTTACTCTTCCCTAAATTGCTTATTTGTAGCCTTTGCTATTCTCCCATTGGAGTTTGGTATCACTTTGTTGTATATAGACAAGAGTTCCTTGTATATTCTAGGTACTAATCTATTACCAGTATTAGAAAATGTAAATGTCTTCTCCATCTCTGTATTATGTTCTTCCTCGAAGAAATATCCTTAACTTTGAAGTGATCAAATGCATCAACATTTTGCGTTTTGAAATCTTGTTTAAAGGTCCTTACATCATCTACTTTATAGATGTAATGATGGCATTGTGGTTATATAAGAAACGATGTCCACATTTTTAAGAGATACACTCTGGAATATATAGGATGAAATAATATAAAACCTTGGATTGGCTTAAAATACTTAAAATTTTAAAAAAGACAAAAAATGAAAACAGAGGCTTAAAAAAGAAAATGTAACAAAATCTTATTAATTTAAAAATATTGGATGATGATTAATGAGAATTCACTGTTCTATTCTCTCTACTTCTGAATATACTTGAAATTTTTCGATGTGAAATACTAAAAAAAGAAGTTCTTTCTTTCTCCTAGGAAGGAAATAATCACAAAGAGTTTCCTACATTTTCTTGTATTTCTTTTATAATTTTATTTTTCACATTTAGGTCTTTAATCTGACCAGAGTCTACCTTTGTTTGTGATTTGAGCAGAGATCCAGTTATATTTTTCCCATATAACAAGTCAGTTTTCTCAAAACCACTTACTAAACAATCTCATCTCTTCATTGTTTTGTGATACCACAAAATTAATGATAATTATCACGTATGCAATGGTATATCTCTGCACTCAGTTCCATTCACTGATTTACTCTAGCACCAATACCAGCTTGTGTATATTATTGGAGCTTTGTAGCATGCCTTTACATTCCTTTACTCTTTTTTTTTCCCCTTGGGAAATGTAGTTATTCATGTGTCTTTTTTTCATATAAATTTTAAATATGTTTACTGACTTCCCAAAAAATATATGTTATTTTTATCAGGATTGCACTGAGTTTACCGAAATATTGGAAAGAATTGACAGACTTATAATAATTTCATATGCTTTTTCATATCATACTGACTTAATGAAGGAATGGGCCTACATCTCTTAAATCAGAATCTGGCTATTCCATGCTATTTATTTGACCAAGTAGAATTTAATTGAGTAGTAAAAGTAGGTAGAATTGCCTTCAAAATAAGAAGTGGGTAGCAAAGAAATTAGAACTGAGTCATGAAAAGGAATTTTTTAAGCTCGCAATTAGTTTGAGGCTATGCTAGATTCTGTGTAAAAGGAAGACATGGGTATGCAAATCACATCATATAGGGCTTAACATTTAAACACACAACACTGAGCAGGTAAACATATACAAGATTTAGCATAATGCAAAATAAACTAATTAGTGAACAGACTAATGTGTTGGTAACATGTAAAAGTCCAGAATAAGTGAATATTAGAGGTGAGAAGGAGGAGAGTGAGAAGAGAGGAAAGATAGCCAGGGCAGAGAAAGTAACAAAAGATAACAGGCTTCATTTTTACATGAAAAAAGTGAACTGAAAAGTCTATGAAATTATTGCCATTTGTTTAAAAAGGAAAAAAGAAAAAGAGTGTATCTACGCATTTTTTTTTTTCTTGTCTACACATAAAATATCTCTGGAAGGATACAAAATCTAATAAGATTGCAGGAATGGGACCTGGTTGGTTGGAGTGGGAAGAGAGAGGAGGTAAAAAGACTTTTTACTGTATACACTTTCAGGTTTTTAAATTTTTGAATTATATAAATTATCTACTTAAAAATGAGAGAACTCAAACCTTAAAAGTTGATGGGTCTACAGCAGCATGGGATTGAGAAAGCCATGAACAAAATGAGGAAGAAAGAAATGAGAGAAAATAAAGTTTCGGTGGCTGAGAGATTTTAAACAGAGTCGGGAGATATCCTGGAGGTTATTCTTATATAGATATCCCTTTCTAGTTTATGGTGTGTTGGAGTGGCTAGAGGGAAGTACCTGAAACTGTTGAACTGCGTTCCAGTAGCCTTGATTCTTTTTTATTGAGAAATCTTCACACACATACATTCCATACATGGTAAACAATCAATGGCTCATAATATTATCACATAGTTGTGTATTTATTACCATGCTTGCTTTTAGAACATTTGCATCACTCCAGAAAAAGCAGTAGCCTTGATTCTTGAAGACAACGGTATAACTACATAGCTTTTACAATGTAACTGTGTGATTGTGAAAGCCTTGTGTCTGATGCTCCCTTTATCTAGGGTATGGACAGATGAGTAAAAAAATAGGGACAAAATAATGTGGAGGGCCAAGCGGTGGAGATAAGGGGTAAAAAAAAATTGGGTAGATTGAAATACTAGTGGTCAATGAGAGGGAGTGGTAAGGAGTAGGGGATTTGTCAGGTTTTTCTTTTTATTTCTTCTTCTGGAGTAATGTAGATGTTCTAAGAATGATCATAGTAATGAATCCACAACTATGTGATGATATTGTGAGCCACTGATTACATACTTTGGATGGGCTGAATGTGTGTGAAGATATCTCAATAAAAATATTTAAAACAAAAAAGTTGATAGATCTAGAAAAGAAAAAGAAAGTTCTAGAATATTTAATGATACAGAGTAGGAACAACAGGTACCCATTTGCATGCACATTTGCACACATACATCAGAAGAATTCTGTACCACAATGCCACGAATTCAACCTATTTAGTAAGAAGAAAAAGGAAGAGACCCTGGTAGAATTTTAGGTCTGTTATCTAGGCTCACAAGTCACCCATTACACCCACAGAAGTGCACAGCACTGAACTGAGAACCAATCACTTAAGAGGTGATTCTCAGCATCCCCCCTGTCCCATAATAATCTAAACCGTAGAGTCTAAAAAATATTTTAACCATGAGATACTAATCTCAGTTTACTCTCTCATACCACCTGCTACAAGGTATGCTAGAAAAACAACTTTATCACCTTTTTTGCAGCCAACTGAAATCTATGACCGAAGTTAAATGACAGAGTACTGATCTATGGAGTATAAGAACCGACAATCATTCAGCTATGCCAGCAAAGGCATTGCCAACCGTTAGAAGATTACAGACAATTCACTGAAAACAGGAGACAGCATCGCTGTAGCTTCACACAGACAAGAGCTAAGTGAGGCTCCACAGTCTTTTTTCCCGCTTTCCGTCAAAATTTCACATTTTGCAAACAATTCCTTCTCTACGTGATAGATAACTCCTAGTTTGGTTTATCTGTCTTATTTCTATCCTTGCTGCCACGAGTGCTATAAATTTGCCACATCATCTTACCAGTTCACATGCATTAACGCATTAATAGCCCATCCATGTCACAGCTATGTATTTGTAGCTCTAAGATTTCTCTAAATTAAATTTTGAGTCTCATTGTTTAAAATCATGTATTTATTTCCAGTATAAACATTTGATTCTCTCAACAGATTCTCTTCTTGCTCTTTTTTTTTAAATTTTGAATTTTGTTACAGTTCTATGTTATGCTTCTACTTAGAATTTTTTAAGTTAAAAGTTTTTCTGCTGAAAATTATGTGGCTTATTTTTAAGCATTCTTCATTATAAATTTGTTAGAATCATGGATATGCACAAAGATTTAGCTATAAGGATATATTTGCATTTTTATAGTAGTGAAAAAGTAGGAAATACTTATATTTGTAATACTTATTATATTTATATTTAAAAGAACTGAAAGCTTTCTTGTGGTTGTAGGATACCATCTCCTTATGGTTACCCTTTGGCTTCCAACTGCCTAGAACCTGACCATGTGCAGTAGGGTCTTTGGAATATGACGAGGGTCACACAGAATTTTGAAGATATGCAGTCCCTGAGACTCATCTGAGATATTGGGGACCTGGACTTCACAAGAAGCTTTATTAACAAAAGCAAGTACAAGTTCTATAAAAAGACAAGATGTACAGCGGTTAATTACGTGGACTGTGCAGCCAGGCTGCCTGGATTTTCAAATCTCTGTATCTCAGTTTTCTCACCTGTAAAACGGGGCCAGTAACGGTACCTCCCCAATCAGCATGTCAAGAGGATTATGAATGAAGATATAAAGTGCTTAGAACAGTGCCGGTGTGGTGAGTTTAGCTATTTCTACCCAATGCAATAGTCTTCAAGTAAAAGAAATAATTTTGGAGTCTACTATCTGGGTCAATAATTTCTTTTTTCCAACCGTCTGTTCATATAGTTTTCCCATTTTTAGAACAGTTCTAGATCCCCATTATCATCAAAAGACATTATTCACACCTGCATCGGTACAGCCTAGTTTCCCACCGAGCAGTTGCCTATGATTTTATCAAAGCCCAATCCAGGGTCTGGTAGTTGAGGTAGGTCATTTTTTCCCATTTCCTTGTCTTTCTCTGAATTTTCTTCTCATCTTCAACCAGATGCCACTTAATGTGATAATAGAATTGAAAAGCAAGTTAAGAAGGAAAAATGTTCCAGGGGGATAGAAAGGGACAACAGCTTCAACCTCAACCAATAAAACACAGTTACTATAAAAACTCACACTTACTATAAAAAAATCTGAAGACGTGCTGTCCTTATTCTGAGAGATTCCTGCTACTTAATCCTTTCATGCGCATTTATATAAACCTGAGCGGACAAAGTAAGAAGAGAATTAACCATAGAGATTCAGAGAGATTAAGGCATAGAAATTCAGAGGTAAGGGAAGAGGAAATGATTTAAAAAAGAAAAGAGGTAGATTTGACAAAGAGGTAATGGCAAAGGGAATGGGGGACAGGAAATTCAATAAGAAAGCTGCATATGCAGGGAGAAAATTGGGAATAAATGGGGCACTTAGTAGAAGGCAATAAACAAGTTCTGAACTTGGAAAAACAAACCAAAGAGGGTGGGGGAAAATCAGGCAACACATGGGAAAAGAACTAGAAAGCAGCCGAAAGGGATGAACCTGGAGAGAAGCAAAAACCTTAAATTCACCAGGGCGTAGAAGAGAGTGAAAAAGTTCTCTTTCTCTTCCAGAGTCTCCTGCCCTCTGAAAACAGAGCCACGGAGATGCAGCTGTGTCTCTGCTACTCACTGCCCCAAGCTCACCTGCCCCAAGCTCATCTGCCCCATCTTCTAACGCGTGTTTTCGTTTGGGGAGGCTGTGCGTGGCCCTTACGAGAAATCTGACAGGTCATATTTCAAAAGGGAATGAAAGACGTGGGCGCAGGGAGTCAGGCACCTGTCTCAGGACCGTACTGGCGGTCCCTGAGAGCCACCGGGGCGGCAGGGAGGTGGACACGGCTCGCAGGGTCGGGGCGAAGGGCTCGGGCGACTTCCTCATGTGACCCACTTGGCTTTGCTCTCCTCTCTGGCAGCAAACTGAGCCTTTAGTTCCCAGCCAGCTGTCCCGGCGCTGCTGCCATTCGAAAGGAGAAACCTCTTAACACAGCCCGAGTACCCATGCGACCTCGGGCCACTCACGTTCCCTGACTTGATCAGAATCTGGTCTTCCAGCCCCAAATCTCAGAAGACTGACTTCTGGATACTTTTTTTTTTTTTGACTTATTAACTCCACCCTTCTTTCTTTAATTCCTGCTATTAAATTGATAATGTTTTCTGTTTTTTTCTCCCTCGGGCTCTCTGTCCTTTCTGTCCCCTCCGCCCACTGATTTGGACACTATGATGGTTAATATTTTGGAGTGTTTTCCATTAATTAAAAAATACTATGGAATCTCTCACATACATACAAATTAGAGATAACAGCATGCATTTCCAAATGGATCTATCCCCTAGCTTCATGGGTTCTCAATAAATAGCCTATTTTGTTTCATCTATACCTCCCTCCTCAACCTCCCCCCCACTAATTCTGCAGAAATGCTAGTCAATATATCATTTCACCTGTACACATTTTAGTGTGTATCTCTAAAAGGACTTTTTAAAAGTAAAACATAACCATAATACTATCATCACATGCTAAAAATAATCAACAATAATTCCTTTATATTATCAAATACCCAGTCAGTGTTCACATTTCCCCAGTTATCTTCTCGTCTTGCATTTTTTCCTAGTTTGTTTGCTTCGGGATCCAAATGAAGTTCACACATTGCAATTGATAAGTCTTTTTGGTTTTTTATTAATTAAAAATTTTTTTTAAGATACCAAAAAACACCAAACGCAAACATTCTAACTTGATTATTCTGTTCTACATGTATAATCAGTAATTCACAATATCATCACATAGTTGCATATTCATCATCTTGACCATTTCTTGGAACATTTGCATCTATTCAGAAAAAGAAATAAAAAGAAAACAGAAAAAAATTCATACATATCATGTTCCCCCTCACCGATCACCAGCATTGCATTCTAAATTTATTTTAACATTTGTTCCCCCTATTATTCCTCTTTATTCCATGTTTTACTCGTCTGTTGATAAGGTAGATAAAAGGAGCATCAGGTACAAGGTTTTCACAATCACACAGTCACATTTCACAACCACACAGTCACATTTCACAATCACACAGTCACAGCAATTGATAAGTCTTTTAAGTCTCTCTTTCTGATTTCCTTTCCATCCCTGATTCTCTCTATTTGTTTTGTCTTGCTTTTTTTTAAAATTGAAGAAACTTGTTTTTTTGACCTGAGTTTCCCAGTCTAGATTTTGCTGATCACATCCTCACAGTGTTTTGTGTTAAAAAAAAAAAAAAAAAGGTCCACTGTCCCTTGTGTTTCCTGTGAAATGGTAACTAGATCTAAAGACTTGATCAGATTCAATGATCTGCTTGTTTGTTTGTTTACTTTTTTGTTGGAAAACTACTTTGTGAGTGACATTTCCGATGTGCATCGGGAGAGACATAATCCCTGATTATCTCTTTTTATGACATCATCAGACGCTGATGGCCATTGCCTAGAGTCGCTAGTTTTTTTTAGGAATTACAAGTGGTGATTTTTTTAAATTGCTTCTTTGTTTATTAGTTGAAAATATTTTTGGAGAGACTATTTCTCCTCATTAAATACTCGCTTATACAGAGATATAAACCATATTGGGAAGGACAGGATAATTCTTAATTCTGTCTCTTTATGTGACCAGATTTAAAAATAGGAAGGTGGTTCCCAGCATCCTCCAAGGTGATCAGTAAGGTTGTAGGTTCTTTCTGGGAGAAGGTGGCTCTCATTTATGGTGAAGGCATTTCTCACAACTGTTCTCATTGTCTTTCCTGTGGCACGCATGGGCTGGCATTCCAGCCTTAATAAGCAGGTAGCATTGCCAATCGTTTTTGAAGTTGTTGCTTACTTTGTACTGGGTCAGGAGTAGCCACGTGCCTGACCAGTCCAATGTCTGGCCCACGTGTCCCTTCTGCCATTGTTGCTTCATGGAGCATGCACTGCTTTTGCTCCAGGACAGTCAAGCCTGTGTCTGTGCCCAGGTAGCAGTTGTCTGGTTTCTGCAATTGCTCCTAACTCCTTGGTGATCCACTGACTTCAAACCCAATGTCTGGGAGGCTGTCTTTTTTCTCGAGGTAGAAGAATTGTGAGCAAAATTAGTCAGTCTGTTTCACTCACGCAGAAGCCATGTCTAATCTGCAGGTGGATAATTCTGAAATTACCAGGACTGTTTTCCTGTCTTAAATGGTTAGTGATTTCTTTGGAGTCTCATTTGAGAGTGAAGCTTTTATATTCAGCTTTCAAATAATCAAATTCTCCATGGAGCCTATGGAAGGATGGTGAGCCTAAAAAGAATAAGTTGCACATAATAAATCTTTAAGGGTTAGATCTAGAGTCTTCTTGAGTCTCCATATTCCCAACATCAGTAATTAAGCCATGACTAGGTTTGTTCACTAGCTAAGTAGCTCTCACCCTCCAGCTTTTAAGCTTGGCTGATTTTTCCTGCAAAGTGCTTCGAAGGTGTCATCTCATAAAATTCCCACGCAATCCCTGTGAAGTAAGAATTCCTATTACACACTACAATACATCAGGACTCTTTGGATCACCTGCAAATAGCAAAGTTGCACATGCTAAATCAATGTGCACCAGGGATTTACTCTATTCACGGTAATGTGAACACTGATTATTACCATTATCAGGATTTGTTGGGCGCCTAACTTGGCACTATGGGAGTTACAAAAAAATATAAAACAGAACCTTCAGTGCTGGTGGTCTTAGTGCTTTAAATTATGAATTAAATGGATGACACATGCAGGCCAGCTTTGGCCTCTGGACACTTCTGTTTTGGTACAGAATTTCCCTAGAAGGAAAAGCAAATGAACGCTAATCCCAGGCACAGAGGAAACAGGGGAGAGAGTAGTAGAAAAAAGAAGCACAAAATGAGGGAAGGTTCTCTGACATAATAAAGCTTATCTATAAACTACACTATAAATAACTTGGGCCAGAGGGAAATATAGTAGATTTGTATTCTCTCTTGCTATGTGTTTTCTTACAACATCATAAGATAGTAGCAACAGAGGAAGAAAACTTTAAACAAGATTTGTTTTTTTTTAATTGTCTAACTGGCTGCTCATCTCCCTCATTTTCTTTTGATCAAGTCGCCTTTCTTTTGGACAAATTGCTAATGTTATGGTTGGGAAGGAAAGCGATTGGGGGAGGGGCAGTGAGTATGTCCAGGAATAATTCTTGGACATCCTCGATCAAATTCAATAGCATCTTGCTAAACCTCAAACCCAGTCATTTATACACACAATTACCTGAAAACACAAACACACTCTCCTGCCCTGGTTCTTTAGCAAAGAGAGGGCAGTTTATAGCTGAAGAGAAAGCTCAAATTACAAAGACTTCATTACTTTCACGAAATATGCACCAAAGGACATTTACTAGTGCACGGAGAGCTATGATCATAAATAATTAAAACTAAACTGTTCTTCTCTAAATAAATGTATAAAGTACATTGGGTGATTCAGTGCAATAAGCTTTCTCAACGTACTGCTTGTACACTGACAATGCAGGGACCCCCCCCCCCCCCCCCAGACCATTAAAACAATCTTCCCGGTTCTTCTACAGAGACTTCATGAAGCAGACCTGGCTGGAGCACAAGATCTTAGGATGCTGAATGTGCTTTCTTCTATTTGCTCTTTATTTCCTAATGGAGATAATAATTATTTACAAGAGCAGGGAAATATTTATAAGCATTTTTCCATGAGGGACTCTCATGGTAGTATTTCACCCCAATACTTTGATGCACAGTTCAAAGAAAAAAGGCTGAATGTCAAATAACATGTCATTCTTCAAGCGTCACCACCCACCATGGAAGCCATTGGGATCTGTGTTGAAGGGATTCCTTCTGGAGTTTTTCCTATTCAAAGAATAGAAAATGAAGAGCCCACACAATGTGGCTGGAAGGATGTTTTGTGCCTTATGCCCTTTAACCACATACACACTTTAATATTTAACTTAAAACTGTAAGTCAGATGCTAACCATGGCTTGGCTTGCTTCCACGTGAGTCCTGAAGGAAACCCCTTGAGAATGAAGGGCTATGTTTGGGCAGATTTCCATAATTAGGAAATACCTTAGATGGTCACTCAGCTTATACGTTTATCGTTTATCATGTTCTGGGTTCCCTGGGGTGAATCTCAGCAACCTTGAAGTCCTCTAGAGCTATTCTCAACCAATTCAACTCTCAGAACTGAACTTAATTTATAAACAGCCTAAAGACAGCCTAACCTAACCTAGGTTGTTTTGTTACTTATTGAGGATCTTCTTATTATAAGGCAAAATTTTTATAATAGGGGAAGTAAACTAAATAAACAGAGAAATTCTCCAACAATTTGCTTTTTTAATTATTATTATTTTCAAAAAATATATTTTTGAGATATCTTCACACCCATACATTCCATCCATGGTATACAACCAGTGGTTCACGATATCATCACATAGATGTGTGTTCATCACCATGATCATTTTTAGAATATTCACATCACTTCAGAAAAAGAAATAAAAAGAAAAAACTCATACGTCCCATACCCCTTATCCCTCCCTCTCATTGACCACTAGTATTTCAATCTTCCCAATTCCTTTTTTCACTCCTTATTGCCCCCCCCATTATTTATTTGTTGTCCTTATTTTTTTTTACTCATCTGTCCATACCCTGGATAAAGGGAGCATCAGATACAAGGTTTTCACAATCACATAGTCACACTATAAAAGCTATATCATTATACAACCACTTTCAAGAATCATGGCTACTGGGACGCAATTCAACAGTTTCAGGTATTTCCCTCCAGCCACTCCAATATACCATGAATTAAAAAGGAATATCTGTATAATGTATAAGAATAACCTCCAGGATAAGCGCTTGACTTTGAAATTTCTCAGCCACTGACGCTTTATTTTCTCTCATTTCTTTCTTCCCCCTTTTGGTCAAGAAGGTTTTCTCAATCCCAGGATTCCAGGTCTTGACTCATCCCTGGGAGTCAGGTTCTACAATGCATGGGGGATTTATATACTTGGGAGTCATGTCCCACATTTTGGGGGGGCTGATGTGAGGAGGGGACAGTGAATTCAACTGCTGAGTTGGGTTAGATAGAGAGAGAACTAGCCTAGGTTTTAATTCTTGGGTTCTCTTTAAGGAAAACTAGATCTCTCCTTCTTACATCCCTCTTAACTCTTAAACACAACAGAGATCCATTGAGGAACACAGGTTCTGTAAATCAGAGCTGTGCTACTCAAATGGCTTCCAAATTAGGATTCATGAGACTGTCATATTTCAGGAAAATCCATGTTAAAGAAACCTCAATATCATGATAGCGTTAAAGTTATAACCAAATGATAAGCCAAGATATTTAAGAAAATTGACATGTAACTTCTTTTTAAATATCATGACACTCAAGGACATTAATCAGAGATAGGCACAACAAAACAAAGTACAGACTCCATTTTGCCCAACCTTTTACACTCGTCTTCTATTAGTTTCTTCATCAAGATTGCAGTTATCTTGGTTTAAATTGCCCTTGTCCCCTTCACTTTAACCATATCACCTGCTGCCAACTTGGGCAAACTCAATAGTCTAGGGTGTTTAAACACATGTTAAATCTATCTACCTTTTGGTCTTGATCTCTGTTCACTCTTTCTTCTTTCCTACAAAATTCTAGAGAAATATGTAACCATGGAGAGGATTTTGAGCCTCTTAAATGTGTCAAATTCATTAAAAAGTCACATTTGACAAATTTGTATTATACTTTATAAAGAGGTTCTAGCACCCATTTCATCTTGAGTTGTGTACAATAACAGGAGAATCATCAAAGGTGTCTTATGGCACATAATTAGAAGCCACGAAGCATGCAAATTTTTTTGTTTCCCACCATGTGCTGTTTCCTCCATGATGTTTGATAATGTCATATTAACCCCACTTTGGGTGAAAGGATTATTTTCTAATCTTTTCTATGTGGCACCCATGCCATCACTCCCACCCTCATGGCAGACAGCACTACTCAGCCATAATTTTGTGTTTTGCTAAATCAGTTGTGCCCCTTACAGTACTTTTCAACACACTCCAGAGAGCCACTATCAAATGCTGGTGTTAGCTTTCTGGAAGAAATCTATTTGCTATTCTGCGATTAAGACTTTGAAGTCTTAGAAACTAAATGAAATGTCAGACGCAATGCAATTCTCAGCCATGAAAACTCTACAGCTCAAATGTGTATATTAACAGACTGTAGGACCTGATAAAATAGGAAAATACTTGGTTGATAAGAAAGGAAGCATGAATTCTGAGCAAGGAGTCATTCTCTGGAAAATGTTTTATAAAAGGGCAAGAATTAGATTGCAGTATGAATAATCACTCTCCATGCTGTCTGGAAGCAGATGATATTTCATAAGCACTAATTTTACAGAATGAAAACACTAGACTATCACTCCACTTTTATTTTGTTTACCCTAATCAGAAACTAGAACACAACATGTTTTTTATAAATACTTTAAATGTAGGAAGAAGGGAGAAGTCAAGAAACAATTTTATTTTCAAAGATAACTTATCCCATGCACACCTTTCTGTCAGGCTTGTTCTATTCTGCATATAAGAAAGTGAAAAAGACAGTTGAAGGGCAAGTTCTGAAGGCAGAAAAGTGACTGAAAAAGTGCAGTGACCATAAGATCAAAGAATCAGACGGTGCAATAATTACACCAGTAAAAGCTTTCGTTATCAGGGAGCTGGTGGAAACTGTACCTTCAAACATCTGAGGTTGGAAATCTGCAAGTTGGGGGATTGCTTCTGCCTTCCAGATAAACTTGCAAAGTACTGGATTTTGTCCTTAAGTTAATTCCTCAATTCTGTTCAGGAAGTACCACTTAGGCAAATCTTTTAGTGATAAAACCTAATTGGTCTCACCCCTCAAGGGAACTAATAGAAATGCAGATGATTCCCATTGGCATGTTAAATTTTTGCGTAGTAATTTAAATTAGTATACTATCAGTGGAAGAAAACTTTACAGAGATGGAAAATATTTCCTTGCATAACCTGAATTTCAAATGCCATACGGCCTAAAAATTATTTTGTTCTTGGGAGATATGTGATGGACCTTGTCCAAACACTGGTTTATAAGGACATCAGGAGACCAGATTCGGCAAGAAGGATGCTTAGGCCAAGCTTTTCTTTAGCTCATGCCTGAGGAACTCCTAGTCCAAGGAAAGGGACAGAGTATGTAGCCATGCCATGTGAGCTTTGTACAGGACTTACATTCTGCGTACTCCAGTGCAAAATGAAAATGAAAATTCCCTTCAAAAAAAAAAAAACGCAGGAAAAAATATCGTTAAGGATATTAAAATGAAAAGATTTTTCTTTTCTTCAATGGTGTGTCTCCCTCTCAGGCTCGCATGGGGTGTTTTATTTGCCATTGCACTCCCTCTGGCACCAGGGCAAATGCAGAGTCCCTTTCCTGCCAAGAGCGGGGAAGTCGAGGTAGGCAACTATGCCAGTAAATGTAAGGTACCTGGTACAGGAGAGGGCACAAGGCAATGCTTCTTCTCTCTGGGGCAGAGAGGAAACTGAAGATCTCAGAGGCAGATGCATTTGGAGGACAACTGTGCCTGGCAGGAGGGTTAGGTCACCGCCACAAGGGTTGCCGCCAGCACAGGCAAAACAAAGAGCCTCAGAGATCTGCACTGAGCACAGGTGGAAATTCCCCGAGACACTTCAAAAACAGGAGGAAAAAGACTAAAAAGGAACTAAATTTCAGCAAGCTGGTCGGTGATAATTGAGTTGCAGGAAGGAAATGTAATTTCATTTTGAATTACTCACCGCTGAGGTCAAAATACAGGGGTTGCACATTCCAGAAAATACACATAGCTAGTATTTTCATTCTTTTTCTAAAACTAAAGAAAAACAGAGAGTCTACAGCGATTCACCACTTTAAAAAGCAAACCAAAAAAACCTAACTACCAAAAAATCCCTGAATTTATTAAAACAATAAATTAGGAGATAGTTATTGGACTGTAACAGGATTTGTCAATTTTCAAATGATTTCCTTTAAGTAGGACTCTTTCTTAGGGCTTTACTGTCTCCTTACAAATCACTAAACGTTTCAAGAGTGGGTAGAAGGAGAAAGGGAAGGAAAAAGAGAAAATATACTAGGGACCTTGCAAAACCATGTTTGTCTCTTAATAAGTCTATTGAGTACTCTGTTTATATGGGTTTTCTACATGTTCTGTTTTGAAAAAATCTTTAAAACTTGCAGATATAGTACAGCTAACTTTCTTTTTCTTTTTTTTTTTTTTTACGTGGGCAGGCACCAGGAATCGAACCCGGGTCCTCGGGCACAGCAGGCAAGCGTTCTTACCTGCTGAGCCACCGTGGCCCACCCAGCTAACTTTCTTATACTCATCTAAATTCATCAGTTGTTAACAACTTGCCACATTTTCTCTCTCTCTTAATATATATTGTTATTATAAATTTATTATTATTTTTGATGAAGTATGGTAGGCTAGAGAGTAAATTGCAGACAACATGCAATTTAGCAGGTATCTCACAAAAACAATGAATGACACTGTATTACATAGCCCCAGTATAATGATCAAATTCAGGAAATTTAGCATTGACTCACTCCTCTATGGTGTATATGAAAATTTCATCTGTTGTCCCCCCAATATCATTTACGGGAAAAATAATTTTCTATCTAGAATCTAACATGGGATGATGCGTTGCATTTAATGCTCATATGCCTTAATCCCCTTTGATCTGGAACTGTTCTTCAGTCTTTCTTCCAAGTCATGAACGATTTTGAACAGTCAGGCCAATTATAGTATGTTCCTCAGTTGGGGCTGGTCCAGATGGTTTCATGATTAGTTTCAGGAAATGCATTTTGGAAAGGAATACAACGTAGCTGATACAACCTTTTCAGCACATCCCATCAGGAGGCAAAGCAGGCCAATGTGTCCTTTGTGGTCAGTCCTGGTGAAAATAGCGTCCATCAGGTCTCTTCACTATAGAGTTCCCATTTTTCCCTTTGTTACTGCAAAAGACCATGTAAACATGGGCCAAACTTGAACACAATGGTTTTAGCATCCGTTGATGATTCTTCCCTGAATCCACTATCTCTATCCTGGTTGCAAAATGGTTATTTTCGAACTCTATCATTTCTTTTACCAGATGTTGTTTGTGAAATGTAATATTTTTTTTGCAGCAGATATATCAGAGATAAATTTGCATGATCCAGAATTAAATTGGTATTATGATGTTTTACAATATTTTTATTGAGAAATCTTCGCATATGTGTAGTCTACCCATAGCGTACAATCAGTGGCTCACGATATTATCACATAGTTGTGTATTCATCGCCATGATCATTTTTAGAACATTTGCATCATCCAGAAAAAAAAACATGAAAAGAAAAAGGAAAAAACTCATACATGCCATACCCTTATCCCTCCCTCTCATTGATCGCCCATATTTCAACTACCCAATTTTTTACTCTTTAACCGCCCCCACCCATTATTTATTTATTTTTATCCTTACTTTTTTTTTTATTCATCTGTCCTTACCCTGGATAAAAGGAGGTATTACAATTATTAATGTGAAAGAAAACTGTATTACATTTTTGACCCACGTATGACATGGAAAAGGCAATTAAAGAGGTCAGGATAGATGAACAAGTATTTCAGTTTTCTTTTGGACGAAAACAGTCATGCAAGATAAGGCTAGCATTTTAAATAAGAAGCCTAACTCCATAATAAGGATTTAGAGAGCAAAGGAAACATTTTAAAGAAGTCTGATTATAAATAACCAAGCTGCGAATAAACATTGATTGGTTAGCAATTAGGGAATGGTGAGAAAGGTAGCAGATCGGTCCTGGGTATTTATTTCTTTAAAGCTTATTTTAAGTATTATCATAAAATGCAGTGTAGTAATTCTAGGTGCCCTTGATTATTTTAATAAAAGTACAGTTTATTTTTTTCTTTAAAAATTTAAAATGTGCTAATATTTTTCTCTCAGCTTTTACTACCTTAATCCTGACTAGGATATGGCCTGTAGAACTAAGGAATCATTTTTCACTTAGTGGCAGGATATAGTAACTGCACATAATATACTGGAAAGAAACATCTTCAGGTGCTGAACTTGCAAAAATCAACACTACGTGAGAAAAACTAAATCAGTGGTTCTAAACCCTGAGAGCACACAGGACATGCTGGGAGCTTTTACAAACACTCATGCACAGACAGACCCCTCCTCAGAGTACTTACAGAGTCCTGGGGAGTCTGGCCCTTGTGTGGATATGTCCTAAAATCTCCCCAGGTGATTCTAAGGTGCTGCCCAAGGGGAAAAGCGCTGCCCTAAATCCATCACCTATTGAGAAACAACTACACCTTAGGCTGGATAAAGCTTCATGCCTCCTTCTCCATTTCCTTTTCCACCCCAGGCTAAAATCTCTTCCTTTTTTCCCAAAGCTCCTTAGGATTTGGCGAGAGGGCCTCTTTTCTGCAGCTGCCACCACCTGTCACACCTTTTATTCCTCCTTTAGGGCAGCACGTAAATAAATATTTCCATTTCCGCTGACCTCTCTCCTGTAGCAAATGCAATAATAAAACATACATTTCAGAAATGTAAATATTGTAAAGACTTCAGTTAAAAGCTTTAAATATCTACTGCCTTTTGAAATATACACAAAATTAAGCTGCCTATTTTCTCTTCCCAGCCTCTGTTCTTCGATGATATTATGGAACTATCCTCTATATTCTCATTCTTTTATTTTTATAGAACTCGGAGTTCACGAGGATTCTCCATTTTTGAATAAGAATCCCCAAACTCTCCATCTGATACCCTTCTTAGAGGTGCCAATGATTTTACTGAAGCAAACAAATCAATACACACACACACACATGTGCACACACACAGCATTTAACTGCTGTATAACAAGTTATTTACAATTCAGGGGGACTGGGCTCACGCAATCTCAATTTTCCCTCTTTTGGACATGAAAAATCACCTTATAGTTCTCTGCTGCAGCACACCGAAAAGCATAACAGATATAAAGATAAAATATATGCAAAATTAAAATATAAGCCAATGGCATACAAGTTTTTTGATTTAATAAATTCATTCTCTAGCATGCCAAACAGCAGTCAAATTATCACCGGATGATGGTGAAAACAGAGGGAAAAATAAATATTAACAAGCCATGATAACTTGTGATATGAGTTTCTTAAAATGCTTCTAAATCCTAATATGAATATTTTAACACCATAAAATCCATTTTTGAGGTAAGCCGGTATTATAAACTCTTGTCCAAATGTAACACATTCTCCTGAACATCTGATTTCAGAAAACTTATGCTCATCTAAGTAAAAATACTGGTAAAGCATATTCTTTCAACTCCAAAACAAATACAGGTAGAATTTCAAAATTGTTCTGTTTAATCAAACAATCCCCATTGTTGAGTAGATTGAAGCATTTTACTATTCTGATCACAAATAATCCTGGACAATGCTTGTTTCCCATAGTCTCTACCCAGGAATGGTCAACTACCAGCACAATTCTCTGTTAGGCTGCCATGTATGTGTGGAAAGAGACAGAAGAGATGAGCTATCTCAGAACTGTGTGATTTTTCATCCAAGCTTCAAACAGCTATCTTTCTTAAATTTGTTCACGTCTTCCCACCCCCAAAATCTAAACAACCGCAGTAACGAAACAACACCTAAACTTGTAATGTTTTATTCATTCTTTTAAAATGAGAGATGGCTTCTGGCTCAACATTCACTATAGCATTATACGATTTCAACAAAACAACTGAAAAATGCCACCATGCTGGTTATAATGGAATTCAGTCTATGCAATTAATTTTGAAATTTAGATGCTGAACCTTGTAAAAAAAAAAAAAAAAAAAAAAAGACCTGATAAGATTCAGAAGAAGATAGGTTTTGCCTCATAGCCTACCCGGTGCAAAGCTGCATTATTCTGAAGAGACCAGCAACAGAATCAAGTTCTATATAAAACATGAGTTCAAAACAATAAAAAAAAGATGTAGAAGTAAATTATGCAGAATCCAAGAAATAGTCTTTGGATGGGAAGCACCTGGATTATCCACACTTGATGTCTTATTTCCTGAATTACGCTTCACTGAAATTCAACTGTCCTTAGGGGATGGTATTGGGAAGTTTCTTCCCACATTGGTCTAAAGTGTCTGTGTCAAGTCAAGAAGATGCTTCTTGAATGCTCATTTACTTACCTATAAAGATCCATAATTGCATACAAAGGGACACATTTTTTTTTTTTTGGAAAAATGTGCCAATGTGTTTTCTCACTTCCTTTCAGTAGAGCTATGCAGGGCTCAGACAGGAGCTGCTGAGCTTCCCTCAGCGTTTCAGGGGTGCAGCGAACCCCCTGAGCTGGAACAATCCTGACTTCACATCTGCTACTGGGTGGCTTCAGACATCGAATGGGTAGCAGCTTTTTTTTTTTTTTTTACATGGGCAGGCACCGGGAATCAAACCCGGGTCCTCTGGCATCGCAGGCAAGCATTCTTACCTGCTGAGCCACCGTGGCGCGCCCTGGGTAGCAGCTTTTGATAACAGAGAGGCTTCCACGGAGACAAAGCTAAAATCACAATAAACGGTCTGGTTGGACTAAATAACACTGATGCAGTGGTCTTTCCTACCAGGAAAAAGCCTAAGCTTGTTTGAGTCTTTTAGTAAAAACTAACAAACTCTCTGACTCAGGGTCCAGAAGGTGGCAAAACCTTAGTTGTCTTCTTTAAGGTTTTGCTGCCTTCCTGACACTTGATTTAGGAATGATGAAAGGAGAAAAAAAGTATTTTATTTTAAAAGAGAAATTAGTATAGCAAACCCCATTACTTGCTACCTGGTTTCAACAATTATCAACATGTTGGCAATCTTGGGAAAGAGAATTCTAATACTAGGGAGAGCAGCAATAATTACAAGGAAAATATGAAAAGCAGATTTGAAAACTCATATAGCAGAAAACTAAAAGAAGCCACTAGAAAGCTCTTTTCGTATGGTCCAGCATTCAGTTTTGATCAGTACTGTAAAAGTAATTGCTAAATGGTAAAGACAATTCTCAGCCGAAAACAACATAAACACTACGTTTACTGAGGGTTTTATGAGACCTTAACTGGGAAGAGTTGTGCTTTCACCAAGGCTGCTGAGAGTCCATAGAGTACAGTGGATGTGTGAAGTAGGAAAAGGAAGCTCCTTTCCTTCCGGAGGCGTCCTGTGACAGAAGGAGCCCAGGAAGAGGCTTGGAAAGATTGAGGTTCTATTCCCAACCCTGCCCATAACTGCCTGGGCTTCCACGTAGTAAGAAAATACTACGAAAAGAATGTACTACAGACATGACTCCCAGGGGTGTGGACCTTCCTGGCAACATGGGGCAGAAATCCTAGAATGAGCTGAGACTCAGCATCAAGAGATTGAGAAAACCTTCTCGGCCAAAAGGGGAAAGAGCGAAATGAGACAAAATAAAGTGTCAATGGCTGAGAGATTCCAAAGTCGAGAGGTTATCCTGGAGGTTATTCTTATTTATTAAATAGATATCACCTTGTTAGTCAAGATGCAATGGAGAGACTGGAGGGAACTGCCTGAAAATGTGGAGCTGTGTTCCAGTAGCCATGTTTCTTGATGATGATTGTATAATGATATAGCTTTCACAATGTGACTGTGTGATTGTGAAAACCTTGTGTCAGATACCCCTTTTATCTATCTTATCAACAGATGAGTAAAACATATGGATTAAAAATAAATACTTAATGGGGGGAACAAATGTTAAAATAAATTTAGTAGATTGAAATGCTGGTGATCGGTGAAAGGGAGGGGTAAGGGGTATGGTATGTATGAATTTTTTTCTGTTTTCTCTTTTTTTATTGCTTTTTCTGAATTGATGCAGATGTTCTAAGAAATGATCATGATGATGAATGTACAACTATATGATGATAGCGTGAGTTATTGGTTATATAGCAAGAACAGAATGATCATATGATAAGAATGTTTGTATTTGTATGTGGTTATGTATCATAAATAAAAAATAAATTTTTTAAAAAGTACCACGTAAATTATAAATTAAATATGAAAAAAAAAAGAAAATTATGCAGCGTTAAAGAGCATATTAAACTAGAACAGATTAAGGTTTTAAATGACTGTGCTGGACTTCTTGAGAGGAACCAGTTAAATAACCCATGAGGAAACAGGAAACAGTCAACCTCACCCAGAATGGGGACATTCTACAGAAAAAATGAGCCAGTTTCTATAATAAATCAATGCATGAAAAGGAAAAGGTGAGAGGAAATTTTATGTATAGAATAAAAGAGGCTTAAAAATCATAACAGACAAATGAATTGCATGGGCCTTATTTGGATTCCAATCCAAACAAACCAGCTGTAAAAGACATCTTTAAGACAGTGAGAAATAGGGCATTAGATAAGATTCTACAAAGGTTCCAAGCACTAGGGTAACTCTCCAAAACCTACAACCTCCAGATGGATCCCTGGACCAGAGGAGTCCTGAAACCTAAAGGGCCCAGCCTTTCCAGAACATCAGCTAGTTCCATCTCCCTACCCCATATTATTGACAGCCCCTTCCAACATGAAAAAGTTAGAATGGGCATAGCCCAAATACTCCTAAAGAATGGGAGAAAGATCAAAGGTGGATGGTGGAGTTTGATACAGAGAAGGTGGGGTTAAACAAATAAGTATGATTGCGGAATCATTATCTTGATATTTTCTTGATATTTCTTTTAGCCTCCAGTACCTTAGAGTAGCTAGAAATAAAAACCTAAAACTGTAGAATTTAATCCATACCAAAAAAAAAGCACAGTTGGGAAAATCTTGACGTTGACCTGGGCATTAAATTTATGAAGAAATTTTTGATGATTTTGTTAGCTGTGATTTTTTTCATGGTGTTTATGTTTAGAAAGAAAAAAAGGTGTGGTCAGTTAAAGACGCTTACAAGTGAAATGACATGATGTCTGAGACGTTTCTTAAAAATCTCCAAAAGGAAGGAAGGAATGAAGGGAGGGGGAAAAAAAGAAAGTTGAAAAAGTGTGTGTGTGGGGAGGGTACAGATGAAACAAAACTGATAAGATGTAAACAAAAAAAAATTTTTTTATTGATAAATCTTCACACACATACATTCCATACATGGTGCACAATCGATGGCTCATAATATCATCACATAGTTGTGTATTCATCACCATGATTGTTTTTTAGAACATTTGCATCACTCCAGAAAAAGAAATAAAAAGAAAAAAACTCATACATACCATACCCGTTACCCCTCCCTCTCATTAAGATGTTAATTTTTGTTGAAACTGGGTGGTGTGTACATGGGAATTCATTAGGCTTTTTGCTCTCCTTTCAGATATGTTTGAAAATTTCCACAATCAAACATTTTTAAATGGCTGCTGTGATGCATTGGGGGGAGGGGGATATGATATTATCAGTCCACCTGCTTTTTGGAATTCAAAGGCTGAGAATTTTTCATTCTGTTTTTTATTTTTTTGTATGCTATATGTTGGGGTCACATTTCCTTCTTTTTCCATGTGAGTTTCCGTTATTGCAGCACCGTTTGTTCAATTTTGTTTGTTTGTTTTTTTCAGAAGTGCATGGACCGGGAATCGAACCCGGGTCTTCCACATAGCAGGCGAGAATTCTACCATTGAACTACTCTTGCACCCCTTTCATTCTCTTTTAAAGCCAACAAAGTAGTAGCACTGAAAGGACATATGTTCCCATGGTTTAGGTGAGGCTTATTCCCGGTTTGTTTCTGTGCCATAATTCACTCTTGGCAAAGTTACTGTTTTATTTCCTGCTTTTCACTGTTTCTTGAATGCAGCATTTTCTAGCTCTTGAATTCTGTGCTTTATAAAATACCATTCATAAGTGAAACCCTGCATGAACCCTCAAGCTGGGCCACTCAGAAACCCAATGAACGGAAGGAGTTCCCACACCTCAGAACATCCATGGAAGCACATTTCATTCTGAGAACATGCTTGTTCTAGTTTGCTAGCTGCTGGAATGCAACACACCAGAGTTGATTGGCTTTCAATAAAAGGGGATTTATTCTGTTAGTTCTTCAGAGGAAAGGCAGCTAACTTTCAACTGAGGTTCTTTCTTATGTGGGAAGGCACAGGATGGTCTCTGCTGGCCTTCTCTCCAGGCCTCTGGGTTCCAACAACTTTCTTCGGGGTTATTCCTTTCTGCATCTCCAAAGGCCTGGGCTGAGCTGCAAGTACTGAGATGAGGAATGCCGAGCTGCTTGGGCTGTGCTACGTTGAGCTCTCTCATTTAAGCCCCAACCAATTAAGTCAAACGTCATTCATTGCAGCAGACATGCCTCCTAGCCGATTGCAGCAGGCACACCTCCTAGCCGACTGCAGATGTAATGGGCAACAGATAAGGTTCACGTACCATTGGCTCATGTCCACAGCAACAGAACTAGGCACGTTCACCTGGCCAAGTTGACAACTGAATCTAACTATCACAATGCTCATGTGCACATTTTAAGCTTTAGTAGTTCAGGGGGGTAAAGCTCATCAGTTCAGTGCCTAGTCTGGGCAAATATCACTCATTGTGTCCTTCCCAACAGCATAGCTCTCTGGAGAATTTAACTTCACTCAATGACAAAGCTTGGCTTTATCGAGGGCCTCTGTCCCTACAAGGAGAAAGTACTAAAAACTATCAAACAGTACTTGGAAGAATGGTGACTTCCTTGTGCCAAAGCCACACAGCTCTCAGAGCCTAAAGTCCCGACAAAGACCTCTTCCTAGGTTTTGAATATGAAGGAGGCAGTCAAATAACTATTAAATTTGATATCTGAACTTAATTAAAAAAATATGTCAGGTTTTTGTACACCAATTATCTCTTAGGGTAAATTCTTAGCAGAATTCTAAGCATTCTGCAGTAGCTGTTAAATTACGAGTGAACAAAAATTGTGGATAAATTTTTTCAAAATTAAAAGAGAAGTAATCCTTTAAGGGTCTTTAAATAATTACAATCTTCTCCAGTGTTCACTCCCTTTTGAATAGAAGGTCAGCATGGGAAAATTGAGGCAAGTTATAGGCCAAGAATAGGTTCTAGAACACTATTCACTGCCAGCAATTAGTGTTCATTAAGATATAACCCTTGAAACAGCTAGCTTTTATTTTTCAATATTCTTTTAAACAGAGGCATAACACAGATGCCAAATGTGCACATAAGTGTACAGACCAATTTTTGCAAAATGATCACAACTGTGTACCTTCCACCCAGATCCAAAAACAAAACTCGGAAGCCCCTGTTGGACGCCAACCAATTGCTACCCCTCTCTCCCCATGTAAGCCCTAGTCTGTGTCCTATCACGACATTTTATTTTGCCTGTTTTAAAACTTTATATGCGTGTAATCATGCAGTCTGGTTCTAGTTTCCTCTCGCTTCTTTCACTCACCATTAACCATTGTTGTAAAACACTTCCATGCCATTGCAGTTGAGGTTATTGTTGTCATTTTCACTGCTGAATAATATTTCATTGTACGAATATGGCATTGTTTATCCATTCTCCAGTTGATAAACATCTGAATTGTTTCCAGTTTGGAGAATCACAAATAGAGCTGTTACGAAATGCACGTCCTGTCTTTGGGTGCACATATGAATGCATTTCTGTTGGGTATAGAGATGACATTTGTTTTAGTAAAATCTGGAATTTGCAGTAAGGGCCTATAGTGCAGAGGCCATCTCTTCTTTATCTCTGTGTTTGCAGGATCTACCAATGCTTACTACTTAGAAGACGCTCAATAAAGCTTTGCTAAATGAATGACTAGACGGAATCTAGATGGTATTACGTTCGCTTTGGGACTTAATGCCACATCGCCCAATTTAGTGGGTGTTATTGAAGTCTTTCTGTTTATCCAGATATGTGAGTTTTCCCTGCAGTGAGGTTTTGTTGCAGAGATTTACTATAGTATGTGTCTGCATTTTGACTGAAATGATTGACGGCTAGCGGGCCCCTGACAACAATATGCATATTAGCTGCCCTCCGCCTGCCGCCATTTACTACTTGCCTTTTTGCTTTGTGAACAGTCTGACACTTTGGCTCAAAAAGTCATTTATCACTGATGATGCATTCCACGTCTGTCTGTCCTCTGCTCCTTTCCCAGCACTAGACTTTCTTACTTGGATTTATCTCTGGTTGTAATACTAGCTCTCACAAATTGGTTACATACACTTTTAAGAAATGAACTTTAAAATTTTCGACTTTTATCTTTTTGCAATGTAGGCGTGGGACAAAAAGTGTACTTTTTGAGGCTATATTTACATGAGATGGGAAATGCTAAAGCATATGTTGCAGGTGCTGTACGTAGCCAAAAGAAATGGCTAGTGATATTAACATCTTACTTTATTTTACTCTCTAGTTGAGAAAATGTTACTTTTTCATTGTGGGTGGCATTCATTAATATAATGAGAAGATGGTGGAACCAGACAAAAATCACAAGCTCTTTATGAAGCTGCAGACACTGACAAGGCACACTTCCAGCGCGTTGCAGGGCTTGGCCTGATATGGCTTCTTAAATGAGCCACCATCTATAGCACGAGATCCACCAGAGCTGATAGTGCAAACGAATTTGCCCTGAAAACTTTAAAAATTAGAAATAATCTATGACTTGTTACACATTTTCTGACAAAGACAAAATGCCTTCCTGAAGAGGCTAGTTTAGAGATATCAACCCAAAAGTCCCTCGAAGGGAGGAGAGATCTAAAAGCGACCATCAAAATTGGTGCCCTGTCCAATTAACTTAGAAATATCCTTGACTTTTTTCCTCTGGGAACAGACTGTGGGTGACCTTTTTTTTTTTTTTAAATGTTACTGTTATTTGAGATTGTGCAATTTTCTTCTTCGTTCTTTTCAAGCCTTTAAGCAATGGGAAATGGCCTTGAACCTAAAGTCTGGAGTTTTATACCTATTTATTACATACATGTAGCTACTTTCTGGGTGTAGCTACTTTCTGGGTGATTGCACTTAATAGTTTCTTTTTTTACCCTCTTTGAAAGTCATTTTGATATCTCACCATCACATAAAAACTACTGTTCCCAATGGCTTCTTCCAGTTGTCTTTTGGATAACTGATTACAATCAAAAGAGGAAAAAAGAGTAAAATACACTTTAAAATAAAAAGCTAAAAAGAAAAGGGGAAAAATCCAAACCATTTAAATCAGTGCCATAATACTATTTCAGAAAACCAGCTTTCTATATTTTAATGCTTTCCATGTCTGAGGCATCTCTCCAGACTTTGGTGCTATAATTGTAACACCATCTTGACACTTCTACTTTTAAGCCACAAAGTTTTTGCCTTTTCCTTTTCCAAAGACAAAAAATTGGAGCCAAGTGGCCACAGTGCGTGTTCAGGTATCACAGGTCAGGGAGGCGGCGGTGGGGGATGTGGAGAGGGGGTAAGATCCAGCCAACAAGCAGATCTACGCCCTCTGCTGCTTGCGGGAGGTGAGGCGTGGGGGAGGCACCGGGGCGCTGCAGGAGAAGTGAGGATGGCTGGAGTTTGCACTTGCTAGGACAGGGGGCCAGGGGATACTGGCTGCAGGGCAGAAGCCAGCACGGAAGATTCCTTTGTTCCAGTCAGAAAACGAGGCCCCCTGCAGGCAGATGCCCCTTGGGCGCTGACCTGTTAGAAATGGACCCCCCTTTTCCTAGCTGATGCAAGCCACCCTCAGGCTTGATTTCAGACTGCATGGCAGCCCTTCCTTTGGTCACCTCATCCCCAAAGGGGCACATGTCCAGATCATGTCAGAGCCAACCAGAAGGGACCGTCTCATCCCACTGGGGCAGTACATATGTAGCTCCTTTTGCATGTACTTTAGAATTGTTGGAAAAGGGTAGTGGGAGTTCTTTAAAAAAAAAAAAATAGAAAAAGGAGCTGTGGTAGGCAGAATAGGAGACATTATTTATAATAGATAAAAGGAATTGAACTAAATATTAGTTTAATTCCATTTAAACTAGTATTTAGTTTCGTTCCTTTTTACTTCCTCCTATGATAGGTACTGTTAGATGCCTTTATTCTTATAAATATTACCTTTGACTCAGCAGGAAATTCTATATATTAGATATAGTCTTTATTCTCTCAATATATAAAGAATCCAAGGCTAAAAGACTATGTATAAGTTATGCAGGGTCACCCAGCTGGTAAGGGGCAGTCACTCCCCAAATATGTTCTCTCTTAAGGGTCAGCTCTTTCAATTCTCTCACACTGACACTCCCCCAAGTCACAGGGGTGACAGGAGACCTGGGTCGGCATGGCGTAGCAGAGACTGCTGGCTGTCCCCAATAACCATTCCTGCGGCTTCTTGAAAGCAGAGCTCTGACTTCAGCTGGGCACACGGACAACTCAGCTAATAGACTATATTTCCTAGAATCCCTTGCATGAACTCTGGCCAATGAGATGTGAGCGGAAGGGTTGGGTGGAAGTTTCTTTGTTTTCTTTCTCCTTAGTGCTACGTGGAATATGGATATAATCTTGAACCATGATATCACCTTGATAATAGAAGTAAAATATGGTAGAGCAAAAAGAGAGAAGCACTTTGGAGTCCTGACATAGACCATCCACAGCCAGACTTCCTGTTTTTTTATAAGAGAAAAAGCAAGCCATCTAGTTTAAACCACTATTTGGGGTATTTCGTACTTGCACATAAACCTAATCCTAACTGATGACATAGGATCTGTCATCTTCTGCACCCACAACTCTCAATACCCTCTGGTTCAGTCTTTGTACACTTGAAGCCAATTTTATCTGAGAGATGTTGTTGCTTTTATCTGACGCAGAGCCGATGCTCTGATCCACAGTAGTAATAGATTTCTCGGATTTTGAGCCCCAGTTAGGAGGGTTCCTCTTTTCCCTACTAGTCAACTGTAAGTTCCTTATCCTTCTCAGCAAAATGATCTGCTTGCCAGGGGTTTTAGGGGGAGCCACTAATGGATCTCCAAATTTCCACCACACCCTTCCTCCAGAAAAGTGGGTACTTATTCATCCTAAACTCACCTAACTAAGAGACATCAGTCATATGCAGCTCCCTGAAGAAAGCGTCTTTTCCTAGATGACTTGGTTTTCTACCTTGCCAGAGAAATAGAGTCACCTGGTTCCCACATTTATCAGCTTTGCAATCGGGGATTCCACATCCATTTGTGTGGGTTGTGTGTTGCATAATGGCGTCTGCCTGGAGAAAGGGAGATTACAGGAGACCTGTGTCTTCAGAGGAGCTATCTATTGGCCAAGCTATTGCCTGCAGGGCTATCCCTGCCCAGGCTCGGAATGGCATAGCTGTGACAAGATTTTAGCCTCTTCGGTCTTCCTCATCTATAAATATACTAAATTCCAGGACCTGGTTTTCTCATCTATAAGATGATCTTAAAGGACTCAAGAGTAGAGATTTTAAAGTTCTTGTGAAATCTAGGAAATTCTGCCCCGTGACTATTCAATCTAAAATAGTTGCCCCCTCCAGAGCCATCTTCTATTATATCAACGTGTTTTATGGTCTTCATGTCACCAGACAAAGGTGATGGGTTCTTTTGTTCATTGAGCTCAAATGACCAATTCCTGAGAGAATGGTGTTTCAAACAGGCAAACAATTTATTACTAGGTGCAGAGCAGATCAGATGGCCATATCAGCCCAAAATGTGTCTCCCTGAAATGCAGGAATTCTGAAAGTTTTATAGCATCAAAAGATGCATAGGTTTTAGGATAATGAGCACAGTGGCCCCAGATGATGTAATTAGAGGTGATTTGATCCCTGCACACGTGCAGACTGATTACATGCTTAGTCACGGAGGTATGTACGAAAATGGTAGCTTGAATAGGACGATGGGTGTGATTTTTAGTATTATGATGAGGTACAGGTGACTTGCAGGTTAAAGTCTAAGCTACTGCGCATGTCAGGCATGCCCATTTTGGTTAGATCCAGTTTTAGTTATCAAGGAAACTTTGGACTTGGGGTGGTGAGTTCTAGGCTGACCCAAGACCCTTCATTAATGAGCATCAGGGGCTGACTTCAGTGGGCACAAGCCTCGAAAGTTGAAAAACTGGATAAATGGGCACAAGTGAAGGTCAGTCACAAGGTTTTACAATCACAAGAGTACAAAATAAAGGCCGTACAATCATTATTAGAGGTCAAGGCAGCTGGGTTATAGTTCAGAGATTTCCGGTATTTCCCTCTGTCTACTCTAACACACCAGAAAGCAAAATGGAATGTCTATAAATAATTCAGTTATCAAAATCATCCCTTCAATCCCAGTTTCTTGGTTACATTCATGTACCTGATCTTTACCAGAAAGTATTTTATTCATTTGTTGTTTACTCAATTACTGTCTGCTTCCCTCCCACCCTTCTAGAACATAAGCTTCATGGGAGCAGAGCAGAGCCTGTCTTGCTCATTGCTTTACTCCCCATCACCAAGAGTTCCTGGCATCGAGTAGGTTTTCAATAAATAATTGTTGATCAATGAATGAAGACATTTGATAGTACTTTGAAATCTGAAAATCCTCCACAAATACAAAATTCATTTGCTTCTCTCGTCAAGAGCTTGGCTTTCCTTTAAGCCACCCATCGCATTCACTATGGAGACTTCTAAAATTCACAGGGTAAAAAGATAAGAGAGAGGCCAGCCCAAGGCCGAAGTGCCAGTGTGTAAATGAGGAAGGCTGTGGTTGTTTCTTCACTCTAAGGCTACACCTGAGCTGAAAGCAGCACTTTTATTATTGCACCCATTCAGAAACACCATTTTACATGCATCCGGGAGGCCATGTTCAGGCTTTTTGACACAGCAGAAGTCTAACAAAGAATAATGGAGAGATGGCTGCCTTGTTCTGAATGTAGAATGGAAGCACACCTTGATAGGTGAGCCTTTGTTTTGTGCGGCGAATTCCTAAGGGACATCCTTCATTTCAGGAAAGGTCAGCTTTCCTCACTCCCTACAACCTCTCTGGAACTATTTAGACCAATGAGAAACTCCTCTCTTCTAACTGAACTGCAACTTTTTTCATTGGTTTCACATTCCAGGATTCATGCTGATTTCATACTCGTGGAGCAGCCGCGTGAGTATTTGGTCCTGTCCCCGAAAGCTACGCCAATCCCTGTTTCCCCCTGTTGCTTTAATAGAAAATTCCATTTGCAAGAATTTCAAAGTTGCATTGCTCGATTTTTGATATCTAAAATTTGTTACAAATAGCCAGTGAAATTAAGTTTTACAGTCCAGCAGGATGTGCCATTTTACTCTTGACACGCTCCATTTTTCTTTGTTTCTGCTTTCAACAAATATTTATAATAGTGAGCAAATGAGCCACAGCCCTTGCCTCAGGGATCCAGCAGGCAGGATTCTATTAAAGTGTAATACTGGAAAAGTGGGAGACATCCAGAGGAGGGAAACCAGAGATGAGGGATCTCGAAACAGAGCATTCAAAGACATGTGTCTTGAAAACAGACAACTTGAGGATGTGAATGTTGCATTTTGACATCCAAGACATTGTCCAAAATCCAACTCAGGAATTTTTTCTCTCAACCCCTCACCCTTTCCAGTACTCTCCTATGCTGTGTATAGCAATGCCACTCACTTACTGTGTAAGTCAGGAACTTGAGAACCGCCCATGTGCACGCCACCCCACCTGCCACCTCACATCCACACTTCCAGCTGATTGGTGAGTGCTGGATGGCTGTCACAGCCATGCACTCCTTCCACTGCCCCTCTGCTGCCCTCCCCTGATCCCAGGCACCGTTGGGACATGATCACGCCCGTCCCTCTGTAAAGGTCAGTTTCTCTTCAGTTTCATAGAGGCACTTTGTTCAGGCTTAAGAAAAGTAAAAAAAAAAAAAAAGATAGGAGAAAGAGAGATAAAGTAAAGGAAAATAAAGGAGAGGAATGTCTGGCTGTGACTACTGTCATGAAATATCAAAATGCCAACAAACTTGACTTACTAACAAACAGAAGAGAGATGCTCAAGCAGCATTTTAGGGAGTGATAAATGTCTTTAGATGTAAGAAGACAAAAATGGAATGGGATAGAAGACAGACCAAGGGGAAGGAAGCAGGAGAAGATGAAAATAAGCAGAGAGAAATCCCTCTGAATTCCCACAGAACTCATTTAATAACATGTTTAAAAAAAGAGAAATTGTCCAAAACAACTTCATCTCTTTAGTGTCTTGACCCCTTAGCCAAAAACAAAGATTAGAATTTGCAGATACACTGTATATACTAAGTGTATTTCTTCTTTTAAATGAAGATACTACAGGATAATATCATATTAACTGTAATGTGATTTTTTTAAAACTTTTTTTATTGTATGGTATAACATATATACAAAGTAAAGAAATAAAAATGCACTAGCTTTCAAAGCACTCTTCAAAAAGTGGTTACAGGACAGATCCCAGAGTTTGTCACGGGCTACCACACGATCCTCTCAGATACTTCCTTCTAGCTGCTCCAGAATATAGGAGGTTAGAGGGCTTAAATACTTGTTTATCATTACAATTGACTTTATTTTTCCTTCTTATTTTGTGAACAATAACTTATGTACAAAAAACCTATAAATTTCAAAGCACAGCACCACAATTAGTTGTAGAACATATTTCAGAGTTTGACATGGGTTACAATTCCACAATTTTAGGTTTTTACTTCTAGCTGCTCTAAACCACTGGAGACTAAAAGAAAAATCAATTTAATGATTCAGCAATCATATTCGTTTGTTAAACCCTACTTTCACTGTATAATTCCACTATCACCTTTGATCTTTCTATTCCTCTCTTTAGGGGTGTTTGGTCTATGGCAATTCTAAATCCATATTGGAAGGGTCTGTCACTAATATGGGGTAGGGAGATGGAACTGTCTGATGTTCTGGAGAGGTTGGGCTAGGCTTCAGGACTTACCTGGACCAGGAACCCATCTGGAGGTTGTAGGTTTCTGGCAAGTTACTCCAGTGTCTGGAACCCTTTTGGGTTATAAATTATATATTTTCCTAAGTGTTCTGTAGGATTGGCTGGAATGGTCCTGACTAGGGTTGGCAGTTATGATAGGTAGTAAGTTCTCTCTGAAGCTTGCGTAAGAGCAACCTCCAGAGTAGCCTTTCGACCCTATTTGAATTTTTTCTGCCACTGATACTTTATTAATTACACTTCTTTCCCCCCTTTTGGTCAGGATGGAATTGTTGATCCCACAGTGCCAAGTCTGGATTCCTCCCCTGGGAGTCTTATCCCTCGTTGCCAGGGAGACTTTCACCCCTGGGTGTCATGTCCCACATAGGGGGGAGGGCAATGATTTCCTTTGCAGAGTTGGGCTTAGAGAGAGTGAAGTCATATCTGAACAGCAACAGAGGTCCTCCAGAAGTAACTCTTAGGCATGCTTATAGGCAGCCTAAGCTCCACTACCTACATAAGCTTCACAAGAGTAAGCCTCGTGATCGAGGGCGTGGCCTACTGATTTGAGTGTCCCCAAAGTTGGACACAGTATCAGGGGATTCCCTGATGGTAAAATTTAATAGGTCCATAGTCTTTCTCTCCTCTCTCAGGGGACTTTACCAATACTTTTTAATTATCTGCTTAGTATATGTAATGTGAGTTTTAAAAAAATATTATTTTTGTCACTTGGTCATTTTACAAAATGTAATAGGATACAAGTGATCGTTTCTAAGTTAGAAAAGTAACTCTTTAATAAGATGAACACACATAATATGTCTACAGATGTAGTATTTAAAAATACATTTAGAGGTTAAGTATATGTCCAAAATAGAGAGTAAAGTAAATGTCAGAAACAGAGAATAATGCCATTAAGTAGGGAAGACAAATGAGCACATTGGAGTATTTGGACTGCAGTTTCATTTTAGGATAATATTTGTTTACTTAAGTAAGATCCTAAATCTTGATTAGCATATTGGTATAGGAAGATATTATTTGAGCTTGGTTTCTGCTTTAAAAAAAAATACTCTTTTACATTCTTTGAAATGATATCATTTGCCAAACCTTATTAACGATAGAACTGAGAGAAAAAGACAATTAGAAAATGGTTAGAACTTAAAGCCAGTATGTCGAGGTGAAAATAAGATTAGGTTTTGGAATCAGGTCAACCTAGGGTACAGCCTGCCTCTACAGGTATTGGAAAAATTACTTAAAGCGTTGAGTTTTGGTTTCAGCAGAACTAAAATGGGAGATTTATATGCATCTTACACAGTTGGTGTAGAAATTAAGAGAATACGTCGAAGGCATCTTGGTGTTTGCTGGGTACATGGGCACCCAGAAAATGTTAGTCTTCCAGCTGAGGAACCTGCTCAGGAAATGAGCTTATGTTGAATTTCTGCATGTAAAATACTCTATTTTAAAATAGTAACCACCTTTGGATTTTCTGAAATAAACCTGGAATAAAAGGCATCTATGAGGGGAAACAATTGAGACTCAATTTACCGTTGGATACATTCTTACTAGCAAGATTATAAAATCCTTTAGAAATCAAATAAAAGTAGATTCTGAAGTTAAATATTTCCCTTTGAAGCCTAAAAAGCTTAGAAAAGATAAATGCCGTAACATAGATAACTATCACAATTGCTATATAGGTTTCAACTTTCTAGGTTTAAAAACTCAAAATAGGGTCGGTTTGGCCGGGCTCAGACCAGATGTCTGAGCTGGTGAGATTGGCTTCTGACTCACCAAGATCGTCTCTCTAAAATGACTGCTATTTCATGAATTTAAACAAGTGCCACAAGTGCTCATTTCCATGTGTGACATTTTTGATAAACTTCCAGGGTTTCAAACTGACTAAGAGAGCCAGATTACAAGACAAATCTGCTTAGTGTGAACAGAGAACTAGCTCCAACATACCCCTCTCAAGCCTTTCAGTTAAATTCCTCAAATATTGGCCAATTACTTTAGTATGAATACAACTGGCTAATCACTTTCCAACTCATATAAGAAGTACAAAGGAGAGTGTGTGGGCTGCAAAGACTTCGGACACCAATTGCAAATGACTGCAGTAAACTGCAAACACTTTTGACTCAATTAACTTTACCCAGGGCTCGGCCAGACCCCCAGGTTGAGGGCAGTTCTCACAGGGGCTGCTGGCACACAGACCCCTGCCCCAAGTTCAGGGGCTCCCGGGGTCATCTGCACTTCCGACCAACTGGCTACAAAAATCGGGGCTTTCCACGAGCCCCTCAGGTTGGATAATTTGCTGAGATCACTCAGAGAACTCAGGAGTGTGTTATACTTGTGATGATAGTTTCATTGTAGCAAAAGGACACAAATAAGAACCAGCCAAAAGAGACGCATAGGGCC